>PVKA01011122.1:0-62052 GCA_004027165.1 Ctenomys sociabilis | reverse complement strand
GCCGGGCGTGGTGGCGCATGCCTGTAATCCCAGCACTCGGGAGGCTGAGGCAGGAGGATTGTTGTGAGTTCGAGACCAGCCTGAGCTACAAAGTGAACTGCATAGCGAGACCCTGTCTCAAAAAGACAAAAAAAATAAATAAATAAAATTAAAAAAAAAAAATAAACCACCTGCTTAGGCAGGCTAAAGGGCTAACTCGCTGTGGTTGGTAAACTTACTGTTTTCACCAGTCTCTTCCTACTCTCTAATAATCATGCACTGTCTACCCAGAAAAATTTTCCCAACATGTGCATTTGCAAATAGGTAGAATATCACAGAAAATCACACTCTCCACAGGAAGTGAATACCTCGATGCCAGATAGCCACTTCCTGAGCAGCCAAAGTCACCTTGCTAGTGTTCCCAATTCTACAAGAACAATGATTAAAAGTATTTAGCTACTTTGACTTACATTATTTTACTCTATTTTTATGAATCATTTCTGAATTTAATGCTGCACTTGAATGGCATTGACTTAAGCCCAGACGCCACAAAAATATTTATTAATAGTTTGTTTTGGATAGGTACACAAGGATACTCCTTGCTGCTGAGTATTTACAAGTTTGGTTACTGAAAGAAAGATAATGTAAAGACACATGAGTCCTACCACATTCTACAGAGTTTAAATGCTCCCGCTGCAGAGCGATTTCCTCCACTCCTGCTCACCCCTTAGTGACCAAGGTGGAGGAGGCTAATAGCTGCTTCTCCAGAAATAAAGCAAAGCACCAGGTGTATAAGTCTAAGTGCAGAGCTTATTTATTTATTTGTTGGTTTATTCTTTCGGTATGTTGGTACAGGGTCTCACTGCACAGCTCAGACTTGTAGAGATCCTACTGTTTTCAGCCTCCCTGCTTCTGGGATTACAGGCATGCTCCACCACACCCAGACTTAGTGACCAGCTCAGCATGTCCAATGGCGGGACCAGAAAGGCCTGTGGTGCTGGGGATTGAGCCCCAGTCCTTGAGCTTGCCTAAGTAGGTGCTTAGTCTCCTGAGCTATCTCACTGGCCCCCTGGAGTTACTTTAACTATGCTCTCTCCCTGTAAGTGGAGAGAGCTACCGCATTTGGTCTTCAGTCAAGTTCATTAAGCACACTTGTGCTCCCCTGTGCTTTCCTCATTCCTCTCCTTCCTCTCCACCCTTCCATTCTCCCTTCCTTCTCTTTGTTCATTCTTTTCCTTTCTCTTCCTTCATCCCTTCCTTTCTACTCTTCCCCTCCGTTTCACTCCCCTCCCCTGTCTTCTCTTCCTTCTTTTCCTTTCCCTTTCTTCTTCCTTTTCTTCTTTCCTTCCTTCTCGCATTCCTCTCATTCCAGCTTTTGAACTCTGAATACTGAAAAAAACACTAAGGGCCTTGCATGTGGCTTCATGAAGTTCATTTTTAAATATAATAAATACAAATACATAATGCTGTAAAATATAGTAAATATAATATACACTGAAGTGTGGCAAGAGTGTGGGTGGTGATACATACTTTTATTTCCAATGATGTTTTCATTTTTGTTATGCTAAAGATAAACTCAGAGCATTCAAATACACTAGGAAGAACTCCACCACTGAGCTACCCCTCCACTTCTGATCATTTTCTATGTTGCTAATCCAGGTAATAGTGATCATTCACGATTAAAGAAAATTGCATCAGAAAAAGGACAGCTGGCTGCTTTTAAACAGTAGTAAGAAATGTTCAGAAATGCTTGCTATGACCACTGGCATGGAATGCAAAGCCATTAATCACAGAGAAAAGTAGGCCTGGCAATGTACACTCACTACCGTTAGTTTTTTATTAACTTCATGCATCTGTACAGAAACACATTTCACTAGGAGTTGGAGAATCCATGGCTTTGCATTCTGTTTGGTGCATGAAATGAATCTTCTGCATGGTGACTGATAGGAGGTATATTGATCTAGCAAGCCTCTGGTCCTGAAGGAGTTTCAGATCTTGCCATTCTGCAAATTTTCTGTAGGGAAAAAATCTTTAAGGGTCAGGATTCTTTGGGGCTTGTAGGCTATTTCTGATCCTACAAGGAAACAACTCCAAATGGACCTATTGAATAACAAAATCACCACCTTTCATTTTAATGAAGCTTGGTTTCTTTCAAGACTTCACCGTGGATCAGAAATCCCACCCCACTGCTTTTTCCTTGTTCTTCTACACGTGCTGATAAGGGCCTATTTAAACAGTGGGCCTAGTCCTGGCAAGTGATGGTGCTGGTCAGCTTGAGGAGGGCAGCAAGGGTTTTCTCCAGAGGAGGGTGTTTCTATGCTTCTCAAGTGAGGGACACCTAAGAAGAGGACAGAAGCCTGACTCATGTTTACTTAGGTTTTCATCTTCTGTGGGCCTTGAAACCAGTGGACAAGGGAGGCATAACCAGCAAAGGTTCAATGCATGAGCTGCTCTCCACAAATTGTGCTAGCCATTTGGATATGGTCATTGGCACTGTTCTTGCCTCCCACATCAGTGTCTCTTGTGTGTAATGCCTTCTTATTTTCTGTGGAGTTGCATGCCAATAAACCCATAGAAGTTGTACATGTCCTAGGTGGACAGATCCTCAGCACACCTGAATTATCAAGCCCAGTCACTTAGCAACTCAATGCAGTGCAGTGTCCTCTTTGACACCCCTCAGGAAGAGCCACTGGGATCTGAGCAACTCTTTTGGACCAGCAAGGGCCTCCAGAATCACGACTTGGAAAAGACCAAAATTCTCTACATATAGGCATTACACTGTCTATATTAAAAAGAAAGTCAGAGTATTGTGTGTTATTTGTAAGCTATAATATTTCAGTCAAAATACATTTGATATAGTGCCCTGAAAACTGTGTACTGTTTTATAACTATATTGTGTACTCTTGTAAACTCTTCTTGAGAATGGTGTTTAGATCCAATAGAATGAGGTGAATTTTCTTACCTTCCCACAAGCACTGGATGTACTTCATTATCTCCTCATGAGGCGCCTCATCAGCCTGACTTTTCTCACTAGCACTGAAGCTCTAGCAATAGTGCATGACTCACCTAAACAAAGACACCCATTAAGAGTTCTTTCAGGTCTTTAGGATTTTTTTTCTCAATCACAACAGCGATTTTTTTGTCCTGACAATCTTTTCTTTCCTCAGCTCTCCATCCATCTAACCATGGTATGAAAATTACCTAAACCTGACACAACAGTCTCCAAGATAAATGGGAAGCCACTTTGATGGAGATGAGGAATTCCAACTATGCAAACTTGTCACTAATACTTAATGACATATTTGGGTTATTGGACAAGCTCTAAAACTCTGATATGCGAACTTTTATTATGTGAAGTTATGCAGTGATTTAATTTCACACGACTGTCAATGTTTTTTGGGATTATTAACCTGAGCTCATTTCAATTCTTGTAGAGAACCAGCGCTAGAGCAATGCCCTCATTATATGTCCTCAGCGACAGCAACAGCGGTACCAGTCCTTTAGAACCAGTGCAGATTCTTATATCACATTTGCACTTCCACAAGCAGGATCATGTGCAATGTGGAAGGAAAGCAGAAATCCACTTTTGAACAAATTTTCCAGGTGTTTCTTTCACCTTCAATAAATGATACTTTAAGAATATATTTTAGTTTTATGCTGCATTCTCTGTGAAGAGTATGATCTTTAGCACATGGAATCTACCAAAAGAAGCTGAATTGAGCTAAAACAAGGCTTTGCTGGAAGGATATGCAGAAAGCATTTCTTAGCAGGGTACAGAGAAAAAGATTAGTGGGAATGTGCTCAGTAAGAGAAGTTAGTCAGTGTGGGAAACAAGTGCAAACCACAACAGTCTCATGTGGGAGTCAATCGGTCATAGTGATCGGTTGCACTGAAGAATGCTCAGCTGGCTCTAGCAGCTAGCAGAGTGGACAGGTATTGGTAACAGATGAGAACACCTATCAGTAGACTGATTAAAGTAGACCTGCACTCTCCAGCTTAGGTGAGTGTTATCTAATCTACTGGCCACCTCAATAGAATGCAAACACTGAGGAAGGGTGATTGTATTTTTTTTTCCATTTGAGCTGAGCTATTCAAATTCTTGTGTGTTCCTGTTTTGCTAGTGTTCACCTTGCATAGAATTATACCACCAGCCTTCCTCCTTGACCAGTTGCAGATGGAAGCTTGTGGGTCTTGACAAACTCCAGCATCATGTGGGCCAATTACCATTGTATTTTTATTCTATGATTTTATTTCTCTAGCAAATCCTAAAACTTAATAAAAGTGTTAAATTTCTCACCTGACCATATCACATAGTCACTAATCTCTGCTGTGTTTGCTAGTTGGTGTCTAGTATTTTGTGGTGTATTTGATACAGAGCCTGACCTCAACCATTACACGAACATACATGTATGTACTTAAACACATACATACACATGCAAGTGCACATGCAAGCACCCATGCACATATGCACACACACACACACACACACACACACACACACACACACTCAACTCAGTTCCAGTTCCACAGGCTGGGCTCACATAAAGTTCTGGCATTTCCATGTTCTGGCAGTCTTAAGTTCTGGCATTCCCAAGTTGTATAATTTAGGGAGTATCACCAAGCTCTTATATCACACTTTTATTGGTGGAAAATGGGAGATGCTACCACATTTGTGGAAGAATTACTATAAATATTCTTTATAAAAAAACAAAATAATTATGAGCAATGAATAAATGTTGGCAAGTTTTCTTTCCTTCTTTTTTCAATTTCTTCCTCTGTTCTGCTTTCTCAGAAAAAAGCTCAAATTATTTGAATATGTAAAGGCAGACTTCATAACATGGTGCTCAACACATACATGGCTTATTATTTTTTTAAGAATTCCAAAGAAGAAAGAATTACTCTGAAGTAGTTACTTTGGTGATGAGGGGCGAACAGGGGAATACATGAAAAGATCAGAGAGGAAAGCATTACCCAGCAATTAGATGGAGAGAAGGAAAAGGGGAATATGTGTTAGCAGACTGAGATGCACACTTTCAAGAATCAAAGCAATTTACAAAGTGCTCAATGTGACAAGCATCTCCACACTGTGCCTGGTGCTCCGCCCTCGTCATTATCTGCATTTGCCAGGAGCCAGCTAGTATTCATTGTGCTTCGGGAGATATCAAAAGAAAACAGAGCTGCTCTCCAGTCTGGGATCACTGCACAGGGAATGGAGAGGCTAAGAAGAACAGTGTACAGAATGGGAGGACAGAGGAGCCACAAGCAGGACTCGGTAGGATGAGTCCCAAGCAGAGATGGAGGACCTCAGAGAGGGCTTTGTGCTACTGGCAGCGGGCAGTTCATGTTGCTTACTTACAACCATCCTGAGCATTCCTTCACATCACCCAGATGATGAGACAGAGATGAAAATCTACTTTTCAAAGTGACATTGAGAACTTAGAGACCTCCAAGTGCTACCATTTCTGATACAACAATGAACTTAAGAGTTTTAGTAAGTGTGACATGAACATGGTAATCTTACCCTAAACTTGCCAAGTGTTGCAAAATTTAGTAAATATCAGCCGCTGCAGTATTACCTCCTTTATTCCATGAGATTGTATTGTAGAATAGAACAGAGATCTCAGTTTGCAGGTAATATTATGTGATTTTAACAATGCCCTCTGGTATGGGAAAGAATTTTCCACTCATTGCACAGCTCACAGTGAAAAGGTTCCCATCGGCCTAGGAAGCCGCCTGACCTTGAAGGTTATAAACCCTTATTTAGCCATAGCACAGAGCACATTCTAAAGAGGTATTTTCTTTTCTTCAATTTTCAGCATTTCAAGTACACGTTTTACAATACTGAGCAGGCAGTTTGCATAATATGTGCCATTCTTATTTGAAATATAGGCATGTCCAGAATAGATTAGGGATGTATGTTGACACAGATTAAAGGAATAGCCAAGCTTGAAAATATAAATGGCTATGTTTGAGAGGTCCAGGTAATGTAGGAAGTACTTATTAATCAAGTTGGACATCAGCAGCAGTGGGTGACATTGCAGCTGGCAGGGGTCACCTGTGACATGAGCAACAGAGTTTCTTGGCTTCTGTTCCTAGCTTTCTGTGTGGGAGCCTGGGAAATTCACACCTCATCTTGCACCACCCAAGGTGCATCCCCCAGTGACTATCATCAGACACACACTTTTTATCATTACCATCATCATCATCTTCAATATAACTCGATGAGTATACAGAGGAATGTCTAATGTCTTTAGATAGTGAAGCTAAATGTTTAAATGCCTTGCCTCAGGTTTCTTAGATCATGATACACAATTCTGTGATATTATAAATTTCATAGCCTGTGTATTGGTCTTCACAGCATGATTTGGTTTAGTTTAAGATCAAAGAATAATCAAAGTCGAGAAAGCTAACTAGAAATGTCATGCTATACTCAGTCCTTCATTTACCTTCTTTTGTGTTACTTTGCACTTCTCTTGCCCCTTGGTTTTTCAAATTGCTCTAAATAAGTTTAACGTAAAAAGAAATGCAGTTGCAAGAAAGTGAATTTTTAAAACTTCAACATTCTTGATATTAGAGCTGAGCTAAAAAATGTCATCACTATATTAGCTATTTTATTTTCCAAGAAAGGAGTGAAGAAAATAGAATACTCCATGCACCTAGGGAGCTTGTCTTTGAAGTCTTATACATCAAGCGGATGTGTACTTATTGAAATTCATATGCATTTGTGGGCAGCCAGAGAGGCATGGCTGGATACCTGAAAATCACATGAGCCCAGGGTATTTGAAGCCATCAGACCATGAAGGTGATGAAGCTTGTGCCTGGAGATTTTCTTTTGAGTTTAAATTATCTGTAGAGATCCTGTGACTACAGAAGCCATATTTGCTCTATAAGTATCACTTCACACATTTTTCTGATTTATTTTCTAGAAACTTAAGAAAATTAATGCTGTTCGTCCCATGATTCACTTACACTAAAATCACAGGGCAGTTTAATCTTACATGGAAATTTTGAAGAAGTATAGTCATTGGAAGTATCAGTATAAAAATAAACTTGAGCATATGATTATATAAGTATGATTGTACTACAGTGCCCTTCCCTTAAGATCTCTTATTCAGGACCTTATTTATCTCATAGATATGTATTTCTAAAAAAAAATAACAAAGATAATCCAAATTCAAAAGAACTAATGATTATACAGGAAAAAAAAATGTAAAGTCTAGTTTCTTTTCCTTTTCTTGTTTCTTTTTTTTTTTTTTTTTTTTTTTTTTTTTTTTTTTTTTTTTTTTTTTTTTTTTTTTTTTTTTTTTTTTTTTTTTTTTTTTTTTTTTTTTTTTTTTCTTGACAGCACCAGGGATTAAACTCAAGCCCTTGCACTTGCCAGGGAAGTGCTTACTCCACTGAGCCATCTCACCTGCCCCAAAATTTTGTTTCTTAAACAGAAATAAAATTTCTTATAAGAACATCATCTAGATAAACATATGTGAAAATAATAACTTGAGTTAGTGTTCACACCTGAGAGAAAAAGAAGATAGGATAGAAGGACTTCTTTTTTGTAGAAAACAGAAGAGCCTTCACTGATTCATGGGCTATTACCTTGTTTCTTAGCACAGCATAGTTAAACAAAATGTTCTGTTCTCTGCTAGTCCTCAAAAGATCACATTTTGGTTTGACTTCTGTGTCCGTCTCCCCTTCTAAGAATGTAGAGCCAAGAGTTTTAGTTGGCACATATATTAGTGGAGCACAAAATGCCCCCCCCTCCAATCCTATCTTTAGTTTTGTTACTTGCCTGGGTTAGAGTTCCCAGTGCAGTTCAGGTGGCCTCTGTCTCCTAGAAACAGTTGGTCACCGTTATGTACATTTTAAGAACCAGTTGAACACAGTCAAGTTCTCTACCTCAGTATTTCCCCTTTGTAGCCCCATAAAGCCTTCTCTTCCTGGGATTTTGGGGCCTGACATTGTGAGGAACAATTCATTCCTAGTCAGTGTCTTTCCAGTGTTAGATAAATGTGCCTCTGAAGCTTCAGTACTGTTTCAGTGATTGTGCTTGCCATGGCAGTAGTGTCAGGGCGTGTTATGGAGACAGCCAAAGTAGCTTCAAAGCTGCGTGGCTTTGCAAGATGACTGAATTATAAAGGGTGCAGCTGGCTTGCTGTTAAGAGGGACACCTCAGTTAGAGAAGTCAGTCATGACTCAGAAGGGGTGTTGTGATGCAGAAGGGTTTATCGCTCCTTGTGCTTCCTCTCTCCTCTCTACTTCCATGAAGTAAGCAGCTCTTGCTCTACCACACCCCGTCCACACCCGTCCTGACGCAGAGCCAGCCCACTATGGAATGAAAAGTGACTCCCCATATCCTTTTGTTTTCTAAGTCATTTGTGTTTGAAACTTTGTCCCAGAGACAATAATGTGACTAAGACAGTGTATATGTTGTGTGTGAATTTGTGTGTGTGTGTGTGTGTGTGTGTGTTTTGCAGGTGGTTTAGACAAGCACTTATCAACAATAGAAGTTTATTTTTAGTTTGGTTATTTTTTTTCTTTTCTTTGCCTTGTTTTCCTTCTTAGCCATTTAATTTATAAACTTTTAAAACTAAGTACTTTTTTCAAGAATTTCAGGCTTTGCTAACATATTACAGACTATAAAAAATAATCTGTTGTTTTACTTTGATTTTTTAAGCGAATGACCAACTGGGATGAGGGAAATTACAAATGAAGGAAGGGAAAAATATATGTATATGTATTAGAATAGCTAAGATAATTGCACTACTGCTTTCTGCTGCTCTATTGAAAGGGGCAGTTAATACTTTTTTTTCTTTAGACCCCTCATGAGCCTTCCCCTTCCCTCAAATCTTCTCTCTCTTTTCCGTTCCCCACTTCTGAGGTCATTCTCCAAGTCCTTTCACATGTTTTGAACCACACCATCTTCACTGCCTTCATGTCTTGCATTGATTCAGCAAGTTTAACCTCTGTGGTGATTCTGACTTAGAATAAGTGACCTAGGGATCCAGAGAGCACACTAGATGAAGACTCACTGGGTGAGTCCTGAGTCCACAGCTCCGCTGCATGGGACTTAGCAGCCTTCAACGTTTTTTATCATAATCCTAAAAAATTGCTCCAGAGAGTACTGCAAATGACAGGATACATTTTCTCAAAGTGAGGAGAAACATTTTGACGGAAATAATGACAGTGTGCCTTTTCATTACTTTATTGGTGTTTTTGTGTTATGCATCTCATTTGCAGTCCTTGTGTGTTGTGCATACAAGCACACAGTGCACCTGCATTCCTATTTCCATCGCCTGCCCACCCTTCTTCCCCGCTTTATAGCTTCTGATCCCTTGCCTTTTTCAGAACGTTCTCCCTATTTCCTGTTTCCTAGCTCCAAATTTTCTCTTTAACTATACTTTGAGTTTCTCATGTAAGAGAAATCATGTGATAATAAGCTTGTGTGTCTGACTCTTTTCACTTAAATTTATGGTCTTAAGGTGGATTCATTCCTAAAATTGGTTCACGTTTATCCATCTTTATGACAAAATAATGCTCCACTGTGTGCAAATACATTCCTTTATGCATTCCTCTGTTGATGAATGTGCCCAAGGTTTACCTATTATTAATTATGCTACTGTCCACATCATTGTTCTGTTACTTTTAGTGTTATGAATTTAAAAATTTCAATATTCAGTTGATCTCTTGGTAATTCATTAATATTTTAGATCACTGTTCTAAAATCTTCTAACGGTCATGTAATTTGATTCCATATCACCCTCCCTCTCCACACGCATTGTCAGATTTGCTGTGATTTCTATGTTAAACCGCTAAGTATCAAGTATATTGTTCAGGAAAGGTGCTCACCAGATAACCTGCAACACACTCGCGGATTGGTCAGGGGTGCTTAGCCCTTAATAGTCTAGCCAGATGGAATCACTGCTGGTGTGTAATGACACAGAGATGGGGGAGAGCAATCGTACCTAGAACCTGACAGAGACAGATGACTAATAATTAGTTATGAGCCTAAGGATGGTTTTTAAAGAATAAAGGGCACAATTTTCACGTGTATCCCTGAAAATCCTGTTCTCCTTCACTCTCACTTCCAGGATTCTGACCTTAGAGTGAGGTATCAGTCTTTGCCCTCCAGATGTTTTTAATGTCTTTCAGGGTCTGCCTTCAGCTGCCCGGTGCAACAAAAAGTCCATGTTTTAATTTTACCAGTCAAGTGAATGCACATACTTGTCCCATCCCCAAAATACAATGCCTGAACTCAACCCTTCTTTATCTAATGAAACACGGTACAAATGTCACCTGTGTTCAAATGAGGTTATATTTCCAGCTCTGCAGTTTAGTCCTCTCCTAGACTCTCCTCCTCTCCTTCTGTGGAGCTGTAGTATTTAATGTATCTGATTCTAAGCCAAGCGAGAGAGAAAGGCACCACCAGGGCTGGTGCCTGCAGTGCCTCAGACTACAAGACTCCATCCTACATGCCCACATGCACACCATCTGAGCGTAAGGCCCTCTGAAGGTCACACATAATCTCTGTTCTGATGGATTCTGCCTACATGGCCCTTGGCAAGACTATTCTTCATCACAGATGTTGTCTCGCTTTCGATTTATTTCTTAGACTCATCGTGTCTTAAATAAAACATTTTTGTGTTTGTATTCTTCCATCAGCAAAAATCACTTTCTCATCTCTCAGCCAAAACACAGAAATTTCTATTTTTATGCTTAATTTTCAATCTATAAATAATCTCTGTACATTTTAGCTGCAATGTTTGTTTGAAGAGTGCCTGCATCGTTTCACCTGTCTGCCTACACTCTAGTCCTCCTGAGGCAAAGCTAGACCTGCTGCTCACTTGGGGCTCTTTCCTCAAAATTTCTTTACAAGTATCCTGGATTTTTTTAAAATGTTAGTCCAGTGGGACTAGAATCTAAATAATGGTCTAAGATGACAGTTTAACACACTTGGGATAAAATCCAAGTTGTTTAAACTGACATTGGACTTGTCATGTGTCCTTTCTCAAGCTCCTATGTCACCAAACACTTCCTCTAGCTGACAAAACTTTAGCCAAAGGGATGCTCAAGAAATATCAATATAACATCTCTTTATTTGGCTCAAGGTCTATGCAGGGCTGTTCCTGTATCTGGGAATTTTGGCTGCGTATATGAGGGGCTACTTCTCTCCCATACTTAAGACAACACAATGGATACATGACCTCATCCACGTGGGCTCCTACATGGTAGCACTCTTGTCCTTCACAGGAAAACAACATGTCAATATTCGAGGAAGAAGTTGTTACAATTTACTTTTATCCCCATCATTTCCATTCTTGGTATCCCCAAAACAGATGCAAGCAATGATTCCATTCCTTTATCCTCATATTCTATAGCTTCTGTATTTGATTTCAGAGACACACCTTCTTGTTTTTCTATCATTTTACCCCAAGCACTTCTCAGAGTCTGTTCCCTATTGGGGGTGCACAGTAATTTTCAAAAAATAACACAATTGAGAACGAGGGATGAATATGCTATTACAAACTAATGAGAAACACAAATAAAAGATTGAATTCTGAATGTATCGTTGTTTGTGGAGGAAATTACAGTGAATCCAAACAAAAAGTCTCTCTTTTCATTTTTTTAAGATTTATGTCTGAAAATTGTCACCTGCTCACAACCTATTATTTTCAAACTTACAGAAAATATTACAGCAGTAGTGACATAGTAGTGCAGTATGCTTGTATCGCTAGGAGTTTTTCATGCCTTTATCTGGACTTATGAGCAACCGCTTTGACAACAGCAATGTACAGTGACCTGAGTATCATTGCTCTCCTGCAATCTTGTTTTAAAGTTTTATTCCGTTGTTTTCATTGCTTATTTTTCTCATAAAAATTAGTGCTAGATAGAGACCACTTTAAATGAAAATAGTATTGACCAAGCACCGAAGTCACAGAGAATACAAAAAGTGAAGCAAATTGAAATAAAATCAAACCTTATGAATCAAATGGAAGACAAGGCCCAGAAGATACATCAATGGCATAAGTGCCTGCCTGACAAGCACAAGGTCCTGAGTTCAATCCCAGACACAGAAAAAAAAAAAAAAAAAAGTGGAGGAAAGCACAAAAAACAGCTGCAAACATGAAGTAGATCCCATGTGCACAACTTTCAGGGGAATTTCCATGTCTTTTTAGCCTTTAAATTTTTTCTCTATTTTGTGCATTAAAATCTTATACATAAAAATCATCTAAGTAAGAATTAATGCTAATAATTACATTAACTTGTGTCAATGTTGAGGTAATGAGTTAGTAGAGTAAAAAATGTACTACTTGTTTTGTTTTAGACATAGTCAAAAGGCATGATACGTGCTTGTGCAGATCACTGGTTTTTGTAGCTAGGAATATTATTATGCAAAAATGGCACTAATGCAAAATAACGCCATTTCATGTGTGCAGGCTTTAACGCTGAGGTACGCTGTTTCTAACTTGGGGTATAATATACACATCGTTATGGTGAGCTGTAAAAAACACATTAAGGTTGCATTTTCTTCCTCACAAACTTGCTTCTAGAAGTTAATTGGACACTACAAGCCACCTCATGCTCTTGGTTTTTTACTTTTGTTTTTATTGTTTTTGGAGCCTGGTCTTGCCATGCTGATGTGGTCAGCCTTAAACTTGAAATTCTCCTGCTTCACTTCCACAACTACGTAGGATTTCAGGTGTGACCCAGCACATTGAGTTTAAAACCTCACATTCTTGGCAGGGAAACTGCTATTTGCCTTCTTGGTAGTTGTAGCAACTATTTATAATTTCTTTATATTTTGCCAGGATTCAGGAGGTTATTTTTTCCTCTGTACCTCTTGAAATCCATATGAAGCTGTATTTTGAAACCTTATATAACATTTTTGTTATTTCTAAAAATTTTGGGTAGCAATAAAATTATCCTAAACCCAGGAGACATTTGTGTGTGAGCAGATAGTAGCAAAAATCCATAAACTAAGAAAAAATAGCCTTTTCAGTACCTATGAATGTGAAATGAGAGAATCAAAAATAATCTTCGCAGCAAAATTACACCAGGAAACTATAAAAGGTATGTAATCTGAGTTACTTTGTCTATAGAAGGTAGTTTCACAACTACTGCCATAAGAATTTTCCTGTGTTTTCACAAACCTATTAAAGGATTTTTCAATTGTTCTTGTGAACACTGGTCCTATGAACCATGATCGCACTTCTCAAGCTTGATTAAGGCAGCTGTAGTTGGCTGTCTGCAGAGTACCTCTGTGCTACTTCACATTGGGTAGTAGATCAGGACAGAGAGAACATGGAACAAGTGATTTATTAAGAGGTAACAATTTCCAAATTGTGGTTTTGTGCCCTATGTGGCGGTGTGCACCTGTAAACTCGGAACTCAGGAGGCTGAGGCAGGAGTAGCCCTGGGAATTTAAAGACACACTCAACTATAGAGCAAGACTCTGACTCAAAAAATAAAATAAAATAAGTCCTAAATTCCCTGCAACTACACCAATGTTTCTAAGTTAATACTCTTTCTGATTTTGTTTATGAGATTCTTGCCAGAGGAACACTCTGCACTCCATATGAACCCTAACCTACCTCAAATTCCAAAATTCATATAGCAGAATGCAAAACCTGCTTTACCTCCTTATCCATACTTTAATGAGCAAAGCCAGTTTTTGTGAGTCCTGAATGATTTTACTGAATATGTAAGAAAAATAAAGAAGAAGCCATACTTATTTGAAAAAATCAAAATATGATTTAAAAGTTTTTATTTTTTGCAAAATTTAGAAAGGCTGAATTTTATTACTTGTTATAAATGTTTTGTTATTTATATTAGCTTAGAGGTGAGTGTGTTGAATTTTTTAAACAATAGTGAGGATTTCTAAGCTGACACATTCAACTACAACCCAGGCACTGACCTGCATGTATGGAAATTTCCCTAGATAACGCTGTTGGCTTGGCGGTGACCTCCCTGATAGCGAAGCTGGCAGCACTCCATGCTTCTAGGATAAGATTCCTCTTGTCCTGTATAACATGATCAAAATCATCAGGCCGCTTAGAGCACACAGTGAGCGTGTGTGTGTCTGGGGGGGGTGTTTCTTGTACCTTACCAGGCTTTATTTCTAAAAACACATGCATTCTAATAAGTTCTATGTTTTAAAATTCCTTCCCATCAGGAAAAAATAAAGAATATTCAGTAAGCCTGTATTTATAACTGTCAGGGTGATATCTCTTTTGGGCATAAAAGTATTTCTGTATTCATCACGCACTGAAGGCAAGCTGCTTGGCTATGATGTAGCACTTTACCACCAGTGAAGTTCATGGCTCTGTGTATTTCAAACGAAAATCAGAGTTTTCAACCATAAGCAGAAAGAGCAAGCTCAACTTCTGATGTTATGACTGGTTTTGAGCCCCCACAGGCCATTTTGGGACATCAGTAGAGGAGGTGACAGGAGTGTTTCCCTCCTGCTCCTCAGCTCCAGGGAAACCTTGAGCTCCTGTTAGCTGTAGACTAGACTCAACATTCCCTTCTCAGTCTTTGATTTGTCTCTTTATTTGGTTCAGGGTCTCGCTACACAGTTAAGACTCAAAGTGATCCTCCTGTCTCAGCCTCCCCAGCACTGGGATCACAGGCTTGCACCACCATGCCTGGTTTCTGACACCAGGATGGCTCACTGGAGGCTCTGGGGCCTACACAGCATATGAAACCTGGAATTGAATGCAGGTCTTTGCACTTGCCACACAGGCACTTAGACCGCTGAGCTACCATCCCAGCCCCTCAACCTCCCCTTCTACAAGAGTCCCCAGTATTCAAATATCCTTATCACATTAGACACAAATGGAGGAAATTTAAAGAACACTGTAAAAGAGAAAAGAAGTTGGCATTCTAAGAAAATAAAATGAAATATTTTCTTTTGCTGAGAGTGGAAAAAATACCATGAAAAGATACTAATAGATCCTTCCCGAGAATTTAGAAGCAGTTTGTTCAGTTCAAAGGGACATAGCAAGACTAGGGAGACAGCTCAGCTACATAAGTGCCTGACTTACATGCACAAGGTCCCGAGTTGGATTCCCAGTACTCCAAAACAAGCAATCAAAACAAAGGGACATAACTTAGCCTCTATTAGCTTCCTGGGAGCCGGTTTTGAGAGTCTGTTTAAAGTGGAATTGTAACAAAATCCAAAACAGAGAAGCAAAGCTATTTTTTAAAAATGAATGTTTCCATGGGAAGCTATTTACGAGATCTCATGCTGGGAAAAGCTAGAATGAGAGCTTGCAGAAGACATGTGGTTCCCCAACATGAAGTCTGATTTATAACATGCATTAATTTATATCAAGTAAGTATTAATTGTGATTTTAAGCACAAATGAATAGGAGACTGACTAAGCACTGTAGAAAGGAAGTCTTCACAGAATTAGTATGGGCAGTGATGTGAGCAGTCAGCTCAGCCTGGCAGGGCACAGCTGTAATCCCAGATCTTAGAACACAGAGGCCAGAGGACTGCTCAGTGTTTGAAACCAGCCTAGACTACAAAACGAGCTCAAGGCCAACCCAAACTGCAGAGTGAAACCCTGTCTGAAAAAGACAAAGAAAAGAAAAGCAAATGAGAGTATAGTGAGCAGTACCTATCCTTCCAGAGTTGCAGGAATTAGGTCCTCATCCTGCCTATGTCTCTCCTAGTCCAGTGTCTTAGGCTTCGTGCCAAGGAGATGAAAGCAAATATGCTGACTCCTCATATTATTTCTATGGATTTTTTCTTAACATAGGAACACTGGGGAGCCATGTTTTTAAAGGAAGAGATACAAGATGAAAAAGTGAGAAAGAAAGGAAAACCCTTGAAGGAAGCAATGGATTAGAAAGTATAATTTGGGGTCCATAGTATAAGCCAGCTCTGAAGAACCAAAAAGCAAACATACATGGTTGCAATAAAAAGGAAAGGAGAAGCCGAGTGCAGAGAGACAGGACAGAGAAGCAAGCACAGGAGCATGCCCTGGAGGGATACTGAAATCTGTGGTGATAGTACAGTTGGTCTTGGGTTCCAGTGGCCAAGAAGGAGAGCACATGACACGTGGGGGAGAGATGCCTCCTGGGAGATTGGCTCCGGGAGTGGGGCTGGCACCTGAGCTCTCTTGCTGGCCTCAGACTTCTTCATAAATAAGCATAGCCGGAAACCATGGGTCAGTTATATGCAATGAACAATGCCAGCACTGAATGCACAATGGAAAGGTCTGTAAGAAGTGGTCACCAGGTTCTGAGCTGGGAGTGGTGTCGCTCCCCTCTAGAGGACACCATGTGTAAGACCCAATCTTGGAAGCAGAAACAGAGCACACATCTTGCTCTTCTTGGCTTGTGGAACTATGATAAATAATTTTTTGCACAGTAATTACCTATGTCAGCTATTTGTGATGGCAAACTATGGTACTCAGATGGATGAAAAGATGTCTATGAGGGAAATGCAAGACTTGGAGGTTACAATGGGGTGGCCGCTCCAACATGAGGTGATTTGTCCTATGCCTGTCCTGTCTGTCTTTTGGATTCACGTAAGACTAGCATGTTCTGTGCAAGGTATTTCTAAGAGAACATTGGAAAGTTTCATTTTCTCAATCTTATTCAGTTAAGAATGTTGGGATTCTGATAAAAACATGTGTGTGAGGTCATTACATGTTCTGGATCATGTGACAAGAAACCAGAAATCCATCAGAGCTGTCATGTAAAGAGAATTTGTGTCTAGTTTTATGTAGAAATTTGTATGGGTAGAGGAACCTAATATATGGTTTCTGCGATGCTGTAATCACCCACAACCATTCTAATACCTGAACAACTCACACAAACATTCTAAGAATACACATTTCTTTGCTGCATAATATTTTCATGAAGTAAAGTAAATGAAATCCAATGAACCACCACAGGGTGGGATTAGAAATTCAACAAAAGTATGGATTCAGAATAAAGAATTACAATGAAAATATGAGATCCAAAAGCTGTTATGAAGGAAATATTATTGAGGTGAGAGTAGTTCAGAGTTCCTCATGCATGGGAGCAGTTTGAGTTAATTTTTGACACACCCAGCATTGGGGTACCTTCTAAAAAGCAGGGAACAGGGAGCAGTAGGTGCCTGACAGGTGAACTCTGCCACAATCATATCACCAGAGAAAGCTCAGTTGTTCTTACAAACCATCTGACTAGAAAGAGCTTTTGGATGCCCAGGACGCCTGCAGAATTTTGTGTAGAGAAAGGGAAAATGAGCAGATTGGTTAAACAAGAAAGGAAAATGAAAATCCAGTGGGCTAGTGGAAGCGGGAGCTGGAACAAGATAATTAGTCCTAAGTATGACAATTATCCTCTACAGCTGAAGTGAAACTCGCTCTCCTTACCTGATTGAAGGGAAGCAGAGGAGAAGCAGCACTGGAACACACCTGTGCAACTGAGGCCAGAGACACACAGAGGCGTCACAAAAGCGCCTCAGTGACACGAGGGCTGTACCCATGAGAGTTCGCTAATGTTCGCTGCACTCTGAGAGTCACCCTAAAGCTAAACTATCACAAGTACAGATTTCTATTCTGGACTATGAATTGCAATATGCTTTGAGTTGATTCAGAAGTCCTAGCATGTCAGTAATTTTACTAAACTACCAGGTCGGTTTTTTAATCATTCCTCAATATAATGATTCAATTTCTAATTTTAAAACATATGAAGAAGTTTGTGCTGAAAAAACACAATACTTTCAAAGTAAGTCTGTTTTGTCTTAGAGTAAATTATACAATATAAATCAACATAAGAACAGGGATGAATGTAAAAGCGTTCGGTTGAGCCGCCTGCATTTTCCGTGTTGTTTGTGCTGGAGGTGTGTAATATTTGTATGAGTTAAATGAAATTGAATAGAAATGCTCATAGCCAAGATTGGTGCCTCAGTTACTTTTTTCTCTCATTGCTGGACAAAATACCCGATACCTCAAGTTAAGGGGGGAAAGATTTATTTAGCTCACAGTTGGAGGTTTCAGTCCAATCCTGGGCAGGCTCTAAGGCAGAGTGCCACACAGCAGAGGACAGCCATCCATGGTGGCAGAAAACAGCACAGAGCAAACACAAAAAGGGAGGAGCTGCACTGGTAGGGGTGGCAGAGGCGAGTCTCTCTCCTCCTTATATTGTCTTCAGGCTGTCTCCCCTAATGTAGGTGTAACACTCACATGCATAATCCCAGGCATTATGAGACCCATAATCCCAGCCTTGGATTGTGAATTAATCACAAGCACAAGGACCGTGCCTCAATGACTGCATGAGGCTTTGCTGGGACAACTAGATACGAATCATAGCAACTGGCGATGTGAGCCTGAGTGTTCATTCCTTAAGAATACAACTTTTTATTGTACTTTGCAATTAATGGTGGTTTTCTCAAATGGTAAAGGAGCCAAGGGAAGAACGTGCACTAAATTTAAACATTAGGCAATATTCTTTCATTAATAATAGGCGAATAAATGAGGCAAATGACTGTATATGTTCACAAACAATAATGATGAAATTTTAGCATCACATGTTATAGATGACAGAGAAATGTGACAGAAGTAAAGTGGGCAGTGTTATATCTCCTGCATGTCAGGAAACTTCACGAAATATCAAGTAAAACCAGGAGCACCCACAAATGAAATAGGAAGTTGTGAGGAGCACACAGCTCTCCACACTAAGAGAAGCCAGGCCAGCTGGAGCAGGCAGAGAATGTACTAATAAACAATAAATTGATTCAAAACAAAGTAAAAAAAGAGTTCTGCTGATGCTAAGTCTGAAATAAAATGTGTTTGCAAATATTTCATTATGGTGTGGATGACCTGGAACCCAGCTGGGGAGATGGGAGCGAGAAGGGGAAGGAAGGGAAGGAATATAGTTAACTCAGAAAAGTTACCACCATGCATAGAGAGAGGCCAGTGTACCTGGAAATGGCAAATGGCACAGCCATCTTCCCAGACAGAATGGGGACCAGGGTCTGTGCTTCTCCCTAGAGCTCTTGTCTGTCCTGAGCTGAGGACTGTTCCAGGGACCCCACTTCCTGGTGTTCCTAGCACCCATCCATATACATGAGAATTAAGGGTGTCCAGGGTATGATAATAATCTACTGAAACTGTAAATCTTTGAAAAGACTTAGAAAATGGAAGGGAGAAATCCACAGGACTCAGGAATGTTTTAAACACTACATATGGATGGAAATTTTTAGAGAAAACCAAAGACAATTTGCAAAGGTATCTAACAAAAATGAAGGGAGATGCCAGGTGGAATGTGATTAGAAAAGTAACAGCCATAAAATCAAAGAGTTTGAAGTTTTTCCTGTAGGTAATTATGAACAGCAGACAGTTTTGGAGTAACAACACAGTCTTCAAAATCATGTTTAGTGGTCAGGAGGAAAACATATTAAGAGTGGAAAGAGTTAATGGGAGGCCCTTGGAAGGCGAGTTGTGCATAGAACTTCAGAGCAGAAGAAATACAAAGGGAGATGTTCTAGTTTTGGCTAATAGATTAATGTAGAGCAGAAGACAGCAGCTGACTGGTATGTGGGGAAATCCTCTAAAATCAATAACTGAGGAAAAGAATTTGTCTACTGAGTAGACAGAGCAACAAATAGACAGGGGGCTCTGTTTTTACATTGTGTGTTTGCAATGCCATAAAGTGGGACTGATCACATTAGATCTATTACAGAAAGTGAGCCAAAATAGTTTAGATTAATTGTAAGTACTAGATGTGGCTGGGTAGGTAATGTGTGAGTGTTTTTCACAGAAAAATGGTGGAAAAAAAGCACAACCAAATACATCCAGGTGAAAGCAAGAGGTCTGTAGGTAGAGGAGAGAGATACAGCCTTATGCCAGGTCCTCTGAGCTTCCAGTAGAATATTCCAACTAGAGACTGAAGGCAAAAGTGACACTTGCCATCTTTGCATATACTGGGTTACGGTTTGGATGTAGATGTCCCTGCTGAAGCTTCATGTAGTCTTACACATGCCTTCTTCAGAGGTGGCTGAATCTAGAGTGTGAGGGATTAAGGGCATGTGATTAATAAATCAGTCCACCCTTCCTGACTAGAATTAAGACGGGCGTGAGTGCCCTCCACTTCGCCTACACACAGAGGACAATGCATTTCCGGTCTTTCCCTCCTTTGTTGATTTTGCTATGAACTGTTGCCCCTCTGCCATGTGCCACCCTTCCCTAGAGCCAGCGGATTATGGTTTGCAACCTCTACAAACTGTGAGCTAAGTAAAAATTTCCACCTTAATGCTGGATTTTGGGTATTTTATCTCAGCAATGAAAAAAGGACCTAAGACATCCCACATGTCTAACGTGTGAGCAATAGACGATCAGGTTATCCTACTTGCTTGTCAATGTAGGAGCAAAGAGAGCAAATAGAATTTAAAAAAAAAGTAAGGAAAGGAAGAGGGAGAGGCTAAAAGAAGAGATAAAGTACAGAGCCATGTTTAGTGGTGTCCAGAATAAATCCTCCCCTTTCCAGTACTCAGAGAGAAGCGCACAGAGTTGCTAGGGCCCTTTGGCAGAACAGAGGCGAAGCTCATTAATTTTACACTTTCTCAAGTTGCTCCCAGCTTCCCCGTGCTGTTTCTGTAACAGCACCAGACTTGCTTAAATGGCAAACGTGTCAGAAGGTTTTTAAATCTTTTTAAAAGATTGCTACAGGGTCCCTCCTTCACAGAAAAGGATCAGCACTGCCATTAAAGACAATATCTTTGGAAATGCAGCTTCCATCCAACCTGGACTTCCAGGTATCTTAGCCCAGTTTTTGTCATCTCATTTTGTGCAAGGAGAAGAGAATGATGGACAATCTTTAAACAGGGTTGTCATCTTCTCCATTTTTGATTTGTGGTATTATTGGTCTAGATGTCTTAGTTGTAACTTGAGGTCATTAATGGAAACAGCACTGTGGGTTCAACGATCACTGATCTTGTTGTTGAACAAGTGATGATACCTGGATTCTCCATACCACATTGGACATGGTAATTATAAAAATTATGGGAAAGATGGTTTTATCTTCATCTTTCAGATAAGAGAACAGAGATTCATTATTATGAAACAGACATCTGGGCCATAACCACAGCCTTACAGCGCTGAAACCTGGGAGCGAGCTCATATCTGCCCCAACACCATACGACTTCTTCCACCTTGAAATAATTTTATCACACAAATCTTATGCAGAAATGAGCAAATTTAATTTGATGGACACACCCGCACATATACTCACCCTTTTCCTCTGAAAGAACATGCTTCCAGAATTCTGTGACCTTGGGAGCCTTTTCAAACATAGATTTATAAATATTAAAGGCTGGGGAGATCACTCAGTGGAATAAGCGCTTGTCTGGAAAGTGCAGGGTCCTGAGTTCAATCCCCAGTACTGCCAATATATATATATATATATATATATATATATATATATATATATATATATATATATATATGCATGTACCTATTTAAGACATGACACAGGAGATATTTCTCTTGATCTTCCCAATTCTTAATTCTATCATGCAACTGCTGAAGTTCCTATATAGATAATGTCATTATTTTTATTTCCTAATTTTTAAGACATGGTAATACAGAGACAGTGGATATGGGATCATCAGCATATCTTGTTGGAAAATTATTCTATGCACTTCAATTATTGTCTTGAAGAGGTTCTAGATGTATTAAGGTCTTTTCTTCATCAAACTAGAAAATTACATAACTTACAATAAGAAAAATGTGCTTCGTTGTCAAGGTTCCTTGAATTAGTACCCCAGCTATGTGCCACATTTGCGGTAATACACCATGTCTTCACGTTCACCTTTCTCTCTTAAAAATTCCAATGTCTTCTTCACCTTCTTTGCCTGTATTCTATTTACATTAGCTTACCGAGTATCAAAAAACTAACATATCAAGATTTGAGCCAATTTTTGAGGAATAAAGTGCTGTTTAGAAATAATAAATGACAACCTTAAATAATAGGTATTTTAGCTAAAATGCAAAACACCTAAGCCTATGTATAAACATCTGCAGACTTTCTTCAACAAAATGAAAATTTCACATACCACTACGTTGTTTCCATTGATGTTTTTTTGCCTCCGTGACCCTGGAAGGAGTCTGTCTCCAAACGAGCAATAAGCTTCACCACAGAACAACTTAATGATGCTCTCAAGGTGATGCCAATAAGATGCAAACCTAATATATATTTTATCCACCAGCTTTAACTATAAATTCAGTTACTGTAAATGAAGACTGTATAAATAATGAATTATAAGTTAAAGCAAAAATGAAAACTCAATATGGTTCAGTCTATATTTGTATCTTTTCAAGGCAAATTATGGAAATAAAGTTATGATTATGGATGGCAGCAGTCATGAAATAGCTTGCTCTGTGCTCACATTCAATATCAGCCCTGCTCTTATGGAGGCAGGAAATCACAGAGATTTGTTTAAGCTTTAATGTTTTTCTTTAATTTTGTACAAATATTTAGAAAATTCTTCTCACCTATTGGAAGACATTCTGTCAGTGTAGAGAAAGATCTTGTTGATCTTTGTGATTTATTTCAGGATAACTTCTAGTCAGATTTTCCAAATTTCTCCAGACTAAATTAAATATGCTAAGCCCTTAAAGAATTCCTTTGGGGTTGAATAAGTCACCTCGTCCGTGTCACTCATTAGGAGGTACACAAAAGTGCAGATACTGTGATTCATTTAAGTTGAGAACTTCGATTTCCCAAAAGTCCCCTGAAACTTAGGCAATTTATTGCTAATGTGTCACAGTAATTGTGTCATTTGTATTCCCACATTCATTCCTAGTCAATTTTAATTGAACTGATGTCAAAATATCACCAATATAGATCCCTCAATTTGAATAAATCCTTTTTTCAAAGTTTTCAAAATTAGGTAGTCATTCAAAAATCATACAGTGCTTAGCATGTGTGAATGGGAGCAATGTTCTTCTATACATCAATCCATGAAAGCAATAAATATCTCAGGATGTATTATGTATATAGTTTCAAAGAAGGTAGACAATTTTTGTAGACAGGGATTAATATTCTAGGAGCAAAAAATATTAAATAAAGCATTGTGATCTCAAGGTGTAAAGGCTGGCTAGAGACATCCTAGAATGGAACCTCTGTTCTACGCATGTCCCCCATGTGCCCTCCCTGGAGGGCCAGGGACTAATCCTAGCAGCTATAACACTTGAGAAAAATAAACTTCAAATATGCAGCACTATTATTACAATTCCTTTTGTTTTGTAAATCAAGCATTTCTACAATTTACTTAAAAATCCCTAAAATTGAAGCTACCAAGAACAAAGGTGTAGCTCTACATGAAATGTGTGGATGTTCTTAGTGATACTGGCTTAGCCTGACATATTGTGGAGCTAATTAGTATTTTTCAGATAACTGATTGAATAGGATAATCTGAAAAATATAATGAAATTCTTCTATTCGCATGTCTCAGTGCCACAGAAGTTTATAAAAATTAACCTGCTTGTATTATTAGTAGCCTTTCCTTAAAGTAACCATGTATTTAATATGTCATTAAAATTTTTAAGTGCTTAAGAAAATGCAAGCCCTAGCAGGAGTAACCAAGGCCATGAAGGAGACAATGTGACACAGATGCTCCTCGGTGACACTGTCTTCCCTTGATAAAAATTGCCTTCAACTAAGGCAATAACTGAGTTCCTTTCCTCATATTTCATTTCGCAGCCCAATGAAAATAAGCCTGCTTGGCAGGAGTTATCTTCATGTAAGCTCAGTAAAATGCTGCTATGATCAAAAAGGAGAAACGAGTTGCTCCCACAACTCATTTCTTAGCTAGAGGACGTGACACTTAGTCTAAACGCCAAGGGTTGTTCTCTTGCATTGCAGACCCGGATGCCTGGATACAACTTTATATCTTATTTTGCAGAAAATAACCTTTCAAAGAAGAATAAATGTTTCTCAATGATGATATGAACTTGCTTGCAAATAAATTCTCCTCTTATTTGTCAAGCCTAAATTAACACAGAAGATTGTCTGTGCCACCTCCCAGGGACTGAAAGTCATGCCTTTGAGTTATCAGTCGCTCCTGATGTAGTTCCATCTCCACAGCACATTTTAAAGTAGCAATCTACCTATTTCATCTGCATTTATGCCAGGCACTTGGTATATTTTTCATAAAATAAAAAATGTCTAAGACTTAGGACTATTTTTGAGTAGTTGAAAAGTAAGGGGGCACTTAAAATACGGAACATACTCAAAGTATTTGTCAAATGCCTCATTGTTGGAAAATTATAACAGGCAAACTCAGAGTAAAAATGGGAGAAAGAGAAACCCAGACAAATATTCAACAGAGCAGGCAGCATTCCTCTGTGGCTAAGGGTCACATGTTCCATAGTGGAAGAAATTCCTGATTGAAATCCCTGCAGGCATTTTGCCCTCTAATGTCTGATGCTAATTTTCATTCATGCTTTTCATATAAAAAAGCCTTGAATGCTTAATTAAGGCCTGCACTGACCTAGGCTGAAGACATCTGATAATGAATAAGATGTACATGGTCTTTGATTCTGTCGAATCAGCAATGTTCAAACAAGTAAATAAAAAGACAAACATCAAACAAAATCCTTTTTGTTTTGTTTCTGAGTATGTGCCCATTTAAATATATTCAAATTTGTCAATTGTTCTAAGTAAGCCAGCAGAGCAAACAAACAATATGCAATATGGAAAAGTAGATAGACAGACCCAACTAAAGTGCTCAGGAGAGGGTATTGCTAAAAAGTAACACAGCAGTCTTAGAGAATGTAACCACCATTTTGTACTGAGTGGGGGCTTTGGAACTCCAGACAGAGGGAAGAGTAAATATGATAAGTGAAAAATCTTTAAAAACATAAACTGGGGACTGGTGAGGTAGACAGTTCAGCAACCCAAGCGTCTGCCTAGCAAGCCCGACGCGGGCTCACTCACCAGTGCCGCATGCCATGCCAGCCTTGATGTATGCACAGCATGCTGACCAGGAACAGCATGGTAGTGCTTGGCTGCAATCCCAGCACCGGGGAGACTGAGACCAGATGATCTCTTTGAGTCTGACCCGCATACCAAATAAATAAATTTAAAAAGCAAAATAAAATAAACATGGAGAATATTTTCAACAGTTCATCTGTACACTGCAGCATTCTTCGTGAGCCACGTCAGTGGTAGTGTTTGGATTTCTTCTTACAAATCACACACCATCAACTACCCTTCTTTAATGCTTTACTGATCCGATGAAATTTCAGTGATATTTAGTGTTCCTTTTAATTATGTTAGAAAAAAAAGGAAGGATAAAAATTACCATCAGCATTTCTTGGGTTTTACATGCTTTAAGAGGCTGATCAAAATGGAAATTTTGTAGGACAGAAATGTTAAGAGTAGTTATTGTTAAATAAATTATCAGGGCAGGCCAAATAGCTCAGTGGATTAAAGTGCCTGCAAGCAGGCACAGGGGCAAAGGGTTTGATCCCCAGGCTTCCTGTGCTGGTCCTGCCCCTGGGACACACTGAGAGGGCAATTGAGACTGGGCATGTGCCTGTAACCCCAGCTCTTAGGAGGCTGTAAACAGAAGAATCACTATAAGTTTGATCTACTAGTGAGACCCTGAATACCCTGGAGATACTTCCCTAAATCATAAAAAAATAAACTACCATGTCATTTTTCTCAAACACTAAAAAGCATTTCTCATTACTATTATACAAAAATAAATCAGAACATGCTGTGTAATAAGATAGCATGAATACAGCCCTTTAATACAAATGTAGAGCTCATGTATTGAAGGCTGGACAAGGAAATAATATTCCATTTTCAACAACGATAGCTTGTTATTTTGAAAATTCTCTGCAGGCAGCTAATTTCCCACTGAGCAATTCCAGATTTACAACACACTGTTCATAGTGTGAGCAATCAGAAATACAACAAATGAGCAAAAGTTTGACCCCGAGAAGACTACTATATAATTTGAAACAATGATTAAAATCATCTCATATGATCTCTAAAATCAACATAAATATATTTAAGAAAATTGACATATTTTCACTTCCCTTGTTAGCAAACATGTTGAAAGTCTTACGTACAAAATTCAAAAATGCCGTTGCTGCTTCTTCCATAAGTCTTTTGGAGAAAATAGAGTCTATTTTTCATCTGGACATTGGTTCAAGGCACAAAAATGAATGCTCAGATAACTCAATCCTGTTTATAGATTTTATTAATTTATCTTGTCCTGGAACTGCAGTCTAATTTTGTGAAAGTGATCACAGGATATACACAAACATTAAGGTCAAATCTATTAAAAGGATGGAACTGAATATGTTTCCTAACCTTGTAGAGACTAATTTCAAGCTGACTCTGAGGAAGCCTTATTAAATGCACTTCCAGGAAATGGTGTATGTAATACGCAAATATTTCTTTGCAAAAAAATTGACGGTAGGTTAAAGTATTTAACTTCCTAGAGAGACAAGAAGTAAGATTCTGTCTTATGACTTAAAAATGCCTCTTACAATATTTCATTACCTGGACTATAACACAGAAGGGAAATCCTGGTGTATCCTGGGATCAAATGGAGCTGCTGAATGCTCTGAGAGGTGATGGAAAGACTAGAAAGAGCAAAAGACTGAGACAGAGGTAGAAAATCCAAATCAAATGTCTTATTTTTTAAAATTTCTTCTAAACATTTGCTGTTTAGAAAAATGACACACTTCCTATCATTGTTGAGTGAAATTCAGTATCGCTCTTAACTTTTTTTTGTTACTTTTTAAAATTCTCTTTAAAACATAAGAAACAGAATAGCTGGTGTGAAAATGGGAGGCAGTGGACAGCGAGAGCTGGCCCCATCGGGGTCAGTGGGATCTGGGAATCCTGGGCAGCGGCACTGGTTGCAGCAGCCACGAGGGCTGCAAAACTGCTCCGGCCCATGGCCGGGGCAGTGCAGCAAAGAAAAGAAGAAAGTAATTTGCAAGCCTGAGAACCAGGATGAGCAAGAAGTCCCTTTCCAGCTCCAAGAGATCATAAAGAGCTCGGAGGAGATGAAATGCGCTCAGTTTCAAGGAGAGAAAGAAGGAGGCCCAAGTGGCATTGAAGAACACTCTGGAGACAGAAACAAAGGGAGTGGAGCCAGTTATCAGGGTTCCCAAGTTCAAGCAGAGGAAGGGGGAGTTGATGGGGCTTACATCCAGTGCATGAAACAGGAGACCCAGCGCGTACTGTTCCTCAGCAAGAATCAGATCGGCCAGCAGCCAGAGGTGTAGGCATCTCCCAGGAAGGAGAAATCTGGATGAAAAAAAGGCTTTCACAAAGGTTAACTGGATAAAGCCCGGTAGAAGAAGGAGGAGAGGGCAGTGGACAGGCTGGAGCAGGAGCTACTACAAGACACTGTGAAGTTTGGGGAACTGACTGCTCAGCCCAGGAGGAGTACAAGTAGAAACCAGCCTGGAAAGAATTCACTGATGCTGAAGATGCTTATGAGCCCTGGCAGGATGTCCCAGAAGCCTCAGCGTGCCTCACTGGCCAGGCGCCGGATTGTAGAGGAGCCGGAATGGGTTGTACAGGTCTACAGGGCCCTGAAGAAGCTACAACAGCAGCCGGGGATGTCACCATACAGCCGCTGGTCCACATTTCCCAGAGGAAGCCTGACATGCCTCTGTGATGGAGAGGCACAGGAGCCTGGTAACCCTGGAAGCTGGCCAGGGCTTGCCTCACCTGAACCAAGAGCAAATAGCAGATCGTTCTCTGGACAGTAACTGATACTCTAGCTCTTAGTGTGGAAAGTCTGAAAAGTACAATGGATACTGTCCAAAGGGAAGGAAAAACTGGGGTGAGGAAAAGGGGAAAGAAAGAAAAAAGAAGGGAAAAAATATATGTATACACACAGGACAGCTTGGATCTTCCAGTCTACAGGCACAATTATTGCTTAAATATATTTTTCTTCTTTTTAATATTTTTCACCAATTTTGCAAGTTTTTATCTGATATTACAAACAACTAATTTGAAGACAACAATATGCCATATCACAAAAATTGTTCTATTCCTGTCATTTTGTTATTGAAATTCTATAACATTTCTGACTTTTTTCTTTTTATTGTTTTTTTGTGCTTTTTAAGAAAATAAAAAATGGAAAAATGAACTGGAGAGTGCACACACAGGAAATGGGTTAGGGTTGGAGGAAAGAAGGAATTAAGAATTTTGGCAATGATGATAAAAGAGTTTAATAATGCACACCCTATGGTGATTGGGAGGCTTAAACTGTGCATAAAAGAAATCTCTGCTAAGAGGCTGATGCATAGTAAGCTAATAAAACAAAGAATTTCTCATGTTGCATGTATGTTTTTACACTGTGGATTCTATAAAGCAGTTTCAATAAGTGTAGAGTGAGTAGCAGTGACTGATATTTTACAGTTCTAGGGAAAGAAAATAAATGATTCATCAATCCGAAGTATAGAATGACTGTTAGTGAGAACTGTTAGCACCAAGTGAGTTGTAGACATAAACAAAGTTGGCTTGACTCATAAATGTGTGCTGAGGAAAGGAAAACAATTTTAAATTTTAAGATCTTTCATTCAAAAAGAAAGTTGTCTCACTACTTCTGGAAATCTTAGCCTATGGTAAGCATTTGGCATCATGCAAAGAGCTTGCATGTGATGCAACCAGAGTGAGCATGTGCTGAATCCGGTGAATATCCCACAGTGCACTTGTGGCAAAGTGCCATCTAGCTCGAAGTGTCAGCGTTGCTGAGCTTTGATGCCCAGAGCTTACATATTTAGACAAGGTTTGATAATTAAAAGGTTAGCCAGGCGTGGTAGTGCATGCCTGTAATCCCAGCACTCCAGAGGCTGAGGCAGGAGGATTGTTGAGTTTGAGACCAACCTGAGCTACAAAGTGAGCTTAAGGCCATCCTGAACTGCATAGTGAGACCCCTCTCAGAAAGACAAAAAAAAAAAAAAAAAAATTAAAAGGTTAGAGCTTCAGAGAGTTAGGGTTAGGGACTAAATCTAACTAGAAAAACAAGGTCTCTTAGAAGGCAGCATTTGTAAACCTAAATACAAACATTTCCATCCACACTTCAAATCTCACTCCCTACTGGGGATATCTAAGGCCCCTCCATTACACGGTGTCAAAAAGAAAGCTGGTCCAGACATTGAGCAAGAGACAGCCCCTTGCTGGTCTCAATGGAATTAAAAACAAGGTACTGGTACAGAGAACAATGAGGTTCATTTTCTTTATGTTAAGAAATGATACCTAGTGGAGGTTGGACCTGAAGGCAGTGAAATTCATAAATATCATCGTCAAGTTAGAATATAAATCTGAGTGGGTTAAAGAAATAAAATATGTGACAGACTGTAAGATTGTGAATTATTGATACTGGCTATTTCATATGAACTTTGAGTCTTGCTGTCTTCCTACTGTGTATTTTTATACTGTGATAATAATGAAGAAGGTAAATCAGAAAGCCTGAAGAGAAAGAAATGAGAGGCCTACAGTTTTCAGTGACAAGTTGTGCTACCTTGGGCCACTCATTGCATCATAAGGAGACCTTGTCACAGGTGTCCTTGTGGAGCTGTCAACATAAAGCCAAACAAAACAATTTAATATGAGAATAAAATAATCCAAATATATGAAAATGTATGCATTAATTTTTCAACAAACATAAATAATTTTCTTAGGATACACAGGTTTGTAAAACCATTGTGAAGTCTATCAATGAAAACAAAATCAATCAAAAATTGTAGCTCTACATTTTGGTTGAGCTCTCATTTGCAACCATTCCCTGAAGGTTTCAAAGCAAGATTTGCTTCCTTAAGTAACAAAAAGTTGAGCTCAATGTACTCTTCAGAGTATGTAATAAATGCTTTCTTTCTGGAAGTACACAAGTGGGTTCAATACTTGCACAGAATTAAATCATATTGTATTTAATAAACCACACACTATGGGAGAAACCTTTCAGATACACTATGTCCCTTCCAGAATGGTTTGCTCAAAAGTCCACTTGCCACAATATTCAGTATCAGTATTCATGCTGCGAACAAAGAAAAATAAGTAAATATCCCTGGGTGTTGCTTTGTAAATTAAATTGTTCACTCTATTCACTTAGCTTATCAATTATACAAATTGCTTATATTTTTAAAAAATGTATTCAGTACAGATTCCACAGGATCTCACTACAGTGATCCTCCTGTTTTAGCCTCCCAAGTGCTGGGATGGCATTCGTGCTCAGTCTCAGCGCACCCTGAGGGCAGGGCCGGAATGGCAGGCCTGGCATCGAACCTACAGCCCCTGCATTTGCCTAAGAAGGCACTTTAATCCGCTAAACTATCTGGCTGGTCCTGAATTCCTTGGACTTTTTTTCTATAGTCTCCAGGAAGAAACTAAAGTTCTAGAAAATTTATTACAAATGGTTCAAGCAGCTTAATGTGGTGCTCAGGGAATGAGACTCTTACGGTTCAGGCATGAACCTCCTAAGAATTTTATTCCATGACGAGATGTTGGGAACAGAATGGATAACTAGGGGCCTTGCTTATGGGCAGATTGTTGCACTGATGTGTTCAGAGTTGACCGCGCTGCACAGAGGAGGTAAGGCAAGGCTTGGAAGAAGCTGTTCAGGGTGCATGTGTCCTGGAAGGGTGTAGTCTTGCCCCTCGCTCCTCCCTTCTCTCTCTGCTTCTGGGCTGTGGTGCGCAAGAGCAGCTTCAAGCCTTTGCTTCAAGTGAAACTTTGTGCGCAGCTGTGATTATGTCTCAGCCTGGGGTGCAGAAGCCTTTGAAAGCCTTAGCAGTGTGAAAAAGTTTCATGTCAGAAATAAAATTTTGAAGCAACCCTAGTTATTCTTAAAATTACAGCTGTGAGAGTTGATATAGTTATATGAAGGAAATAATTTCAAAACATAGAGAAAATATTTCAATTGCAATTATGAAAGAAACATGCTAAAACCACTAGAACTAATTAAAAATGTAAAAAAATCTATAGGAAGAAAATATTTAAAAATCTACATAAGCCGGGCATGGTGGCGCATGCCTGTAATCCCAGCACTCGGGTGGCTGAGGCAGGAGGATTGTTGTGAGTTCGAGACCAGCCTGAGCTACAAAATGAGCTTAAGGCCAGCCTGAAGTGCATAGTGAGACCCTGTCTCAAAAAGACAAAAAAAAAATAAAAAAATAAAATAAAATAAAAATCTACACAGACATAAAAAGGGACTTAGAAACAGAGAAGCATAACTTAATTTTCTTAGAATGAAACATATGCAGTAATAGATATGTCTGATATCAAGTAATATTAATTGAACCCATTTAATTACCATATTGTTAGAATTTTTGAAATACTTTGAAAGCCAGCTTTTTGTCTTCATTAGGATATAGATGTACACACTATCCCAGAAATCCTATTTGCAATCATAGATGAAAACAATTCAGCCCTTTTGAAGAAAAGATGGAGTTAAACATTTGTAAACTGAAATGAATGTCTAATTGATTTATCTTTTTTATGTATTTAGTACAGGGTCTACAGGATCTCACTATGCAGATCAGTTTTGTGGTTATCCTCCTTTTCTCAGCCTCCCAAGTGCTGGGATTACAGGCTTGCACCACCACACCCAGTCTCAGTTGCCTCTAAGCACGCCCCCAGGCTGGGGCTCAAAAGGTACTCCAGTGATTGAATGCTGGTTCCTGCATCTGTCTCGATTTATGTTTTAAGTGAAATGAAAAGTACGTCCAAAAGTATGTGTATCGCTGATATTTTCCACAAATTAATTAATAATTGTCAAAGCAGTTGATAAGTTTATCAGTACAGATGTAAAGAATGTGGCCCCAAATTGCTAAAAGATGTGAATGTCTGATGTGTGTGTCTATGTGTTCATGCATGTATGTGTGCTTTTAAAGTACACCAACTTAAGAAGAAATGCAAAGCACCAGTTTGGTAGAGAGTCTATCTATCTTCAAATGAGAGAATGAGGATTTAAGTGAGAAGACAGGAAAAGCGACCACATATTAAACTAAACTTGGAGTGCATTTATATATTGAAATGAGTGGTTTTAAATATTAGTTTCAGCTAATCCATAAAGTGGATGCAGCGTGATAAAATTAACTGGTAGTCTTTTTGAAGAACACTGAGGTCATAAAATTCTCATGCAAGCAAAGATGATAAAATAATTTGCATAGCAGTGCAGCTGCTTATCCACAATCACACATCTGTCAGAATCGCAGCTGCACATTCAGTGTACTACTTTTTATTCCAAGTCCATTGTTGCTTGCATAAATAACATATTCTGAACTACCAAACTGACAACATGAGACTATAGCAAGCGGCTCCTCTAAGGAACATTAACGGTGCTACATTTTATGGTTTCAGTTTAAATGCATAGAGCTGTTTTTAACCAAAGTTATTCATTGGAAATACATTGCTACAATGAAATATGTTTGCCAGTTTTAAGATTACTATTTTAGAATGCAGCCAGATAAACATGCTATTTATCATTTTTTCCATGTGCTTCAAATCCTATTACTGTGCATTTAAGCAAAATGGTCATGGCCAATGGTAGTTAAAGGAAAGATTATCAGAAAATAAAATAATCAATAGAATTTCTGTGTCTCCTGTTTTCCTCCAAGGCACAATTTTTTTTTTTAAATTTCATGACATAAGGCAAAAGAATTACATTTTCAGTCTAGAAAAAGATCAGGTGCCTGTTTTGTTGCATAGCACTACTGAAAATCACCATTCCTAAAATGCTGAACGAATGTGAATATCATAGGAATAAATTCAGGGGTGTAGCTGCTGGCAATTACTACAAAAATGTGGTGTTATTGCAGTAACGCAACGCATTATACACTGCCATCTGTAAACGTAAAACATTCACATATGTTAGGTTGGCCTTTTACATAGCATATAAGAGGTATAGGAAGAAGAGAAAAAACATTGTCCCCAGTGGTTTAAAAGAATGATGCTATTACTCTACAATCCAAAATGATTACTTCTACAGAAATATGTAACTCATTTAAAAGCAAATGGTCAGGAGCAAGCAAGCAGTATCCAGCTGGTCCAAATAAAGTTTAGTTTTTAACTAAACACAGGATGTTAACCACAGGATCAGAAATTACTGCAGGATGAAGTGACCCGGAGGCAACTTGAGACCTAGGTACAAGGATGCTGTTTAATTAATTTGGAAGTCATGATAACTGATTTGTAGGAAAATCTGAACTACTTTTACTGCTTCTTAAAAAACTGGACACGTACATCTTACTTTTTCTAAATAGCAGTCTCATCCCTTTGTAAAGAAATGATACTTTTGTAAATCTCACATGATTCTTTTTGTCAGAGCAGTGTTTAATCTGAGTTATTCTGATATTTTTTTTTTTAAATTTTACCAGCACACTGATGGGCTTCTGTTTCCCTGACAAATTAAATGCAGCATTTATGGATAAAGGAAGAAGAAAGTACTTTAATGAAAATTATGAAGGGCAAAATTAATACATTTTTAAAGAACAGTTTCAAACTAATGGTACTTCTACCCGTCTCTGTTTTGTATTTCATTTTGCATGGAAAAGCTTAGTTTCAGAGTTAAATTATGTATACAGAGTAGAGCGTAAGTGCGGTAGCATAATCATTTGTTGTTTTACAGTTGATATCTGTACCGCTTGTGGAAAATCCTGAGACGCTCCTTACGGAGTTACTCTGCCATAACTCTCACTCCAGCACATAGTCAATAGAAAGAGTCCTTGTCCTGGCTTCTGGGATACATCAGTGAGGCAACATGGGTCTCATCTATTCAGAGACAATCCGAAGCTTTTCAAGAAATAGTGAAGTAAAATGGCATTCTGTTTCCACAGGGCTTCTTGTTTATTTTTGTTTTTTTGTTTTGTTTTTTGAAGTGGTAGTAGAGTTTCCAGCAGTGTTGGTCTCCATATGTCTAACCTGAAAGCATACTTTCAATGAAAATTCAAGGCAGGAAAAGTGCCTAACAAACCAGCGATCACATTATCTAACCCCCTGCCTCTAGGCATGCCTGAGCCCAGTAGAGTTTTGCTCCTGGCAATATGTTTCTTGCACTTTGCAAACAAAAAACCCTGATAAATACAAGTAGATAAAACCAATAACTCAAGAGATAAGAAAATGCCACTGTTTTCCTTTATTTTAAGAGTATGGTCAAATTGGCCATGCAAACTCTTAGGTCAGAAGATGCCAGTTTTGCTCAGTCCCCTCAAGGCAGTGTTTGCCATCCTCTCTCCTATATTAGCTAGGAGGAAGATAATCTTCCTGTGGATTCCCCTCATGCTTTGAGCTTTTGCACTAGAGAAAAGTGTCTGTCAAAGTGAGCCAGGAAGACCGAGTTCTCAGTCAATGCAAGTGGAGGCCATCTTCAAGGTCACTGTTGATCCCAACAACCCATAACGTTCTGTCTTCTACGACACGGTAGCTTATATTTTGTACTAAACCTATTTATCACATACTCTGTTTACTCTGCTCTTAAGCTGTCAGGAGGTAAATGTGCTTATACGTCTGCACCAAAGCTCAGAGATCTGGAGAGAGTGAGTTTTTGGAAACTGCTGGCATTTTTTTCCTCCCTTCACAGGCCCTAATTTTACAAACTGCACAACTTCATTCCTTTAGCCTAGTCCACCTTCAAATCATGTGTTGGCTCTTATGTATTCAAGAACACAGCTATTTGAGGAGCTGAACCATGGTCTATGTTAAACAATACTTGATGGATAGTTACCTGTCCTTCATACACACTATTAATGGCATTTAACGTATGTTGTACATTGCTGTTACTAAAAACATTTTCAGATTTATTTGTTTGTTTGTTTATTTATTTATTTTCCCAAACTATTTCATGAGAAAAGCAAAAACAGGGCCTGGAAAGGCAAGGTGCCATCTTCAATGCTACAAAACAAGTAAAAGCTGGAGTGCAAAAAGAACAAAAGCCAAATGCAAATTAGTTTATCCATTCAATCCATTGTGATTTTCCCTTCGGAATACTACTGTGGACAAGTTTGATGTTTATTTTTCAGTTTTATTTGAGATTTCATCTAAAACAGTCCTTTACAACATATTTAGTCATCACACACATAGGGGGAGAGAGAGAGAGAGAGAGAGAGAGAGAGAGAGAGAGAGAGAGAGACAGAGACAGAGACAGAGACAGAGAGAGACAGAGACAGAGAGAGAGAGAGACAGAGAGAAAGAGAGAGAGAGACAGACAGAGATAGATACAGAGAGAGAGAAAGCACTTTCAAGCTTTGAGGATAGGGTCTTCTTTAATAAAGAGTTACTTTTACTATGTTTTCTGTAACTAAATATCCAAAACTAAAGTGATGCATATTCAGGTCAGGAAAACTACTAAATTATACAATTTTTTTGTTTTGCTAGCAGGGATCAAACTCAAAACCTTGCTCTTGCCAAGCAGGCACTGAGCTATCTCCTCAGTCCACAATTATACAATTTCTGAATCTCATAGCTCTTATATGTACTAGAAAATTTGATCATGTCCAAATAAAACTTGCATTTGTTATAAAATCCTTTTTAGGGCAGCACAAGGACTCTTTTCAACAGGATCTCAATTTTTCATCTGATTTCTTCAACTACCAAAACTTCTACCTGGAATTTGTAATCTCTCCACATAAAAACTGTAGCAACATTTTCTATTAACCTTTTGCTTGTGTTTAAGATATTTAAGGATCTTCTTTTGTGAACAATGACTCTGGATGCTCAAAGAAGGAGTCATTTAAAAACACACTTGCATTGTTCTTCATGCACCACCACTTTTAAGGAGGGCTTTCATCTCCATGGTGACCACATGCTTTTTAGTCCTCCACTGTAACAGGGCCCATTGATCCACTCTTGCTTTATAATTTAGTAAGTGCAACTTTGTGCATCTGCTGCTAGCATCTCCTTTTCTTGCATTTGTTATAAAATCCTTTTTAGGGCAGCACAAGGACTCTTTTCAACAGGATCTCAATTTTTCATCCGATTCCTTCAACTACCAAAACTTCTACCTGAAATTTGTAATCTCTCCACATAAAAAATGTAGCAACATTTTCTATTAACCTTTTGCTGTCTCTCTCTCTTTCTCTCTGTCTCTCTGTCTCTGTCTCTGTCTCTCTCTCTCTCTGTTTTAGATGAAATCTCCTTTGTGCATCTCCTTTTCTGAACAGTCCCTCATCATCAGTTTCTTCAGGGTAGAAACAAGGAAGCCTCCTTACTTGCAAGTAAATTAGTAAAATTCATCTGGTAAATGCATTTTTTTTTAGTTTCACAAAGTGGTAAACTATTAGATGCCTCTATCAACATTATATGTAGACTATTACCAATAAAATAAATTTGAAATATAGAAAACATGTACAAAGTAAGTCTTCAACATTATGTAAAATTTGTAGAAACTGCAGAAATATTTAACAATGAGAGCAAACTCCACATTACAGTAAGAACAAAATACTACACAGATACTCAATGGAACAAAAATCAGATGAATAAAGGATTAGAAAGCTAATTTAAAAGATATGTGTAGAACCACTTTTACTATAGGAAACTATTGTATTGAGGGAGATATCATACTCCAGATTTTTCAATAAATGTATTATTTTATTGAATAAAATATTTTTCACCACCTGAATTAGTTTGGCTGTCCCATTGCAAGAAGAAAATACCTTCCACACGTTTAAGCTATAATTTGCCACAGTTTCAGAGAACTGTGTCCATTTTTGGCTGCCAACAAGGAGGCAAGTTCCTGGTTAAAATGCATGATGGCACAACACTGCACAGTTAATGGTGGCCAAAAGGTAACGCAGGTCGGAAAAGTAGGTAGAAAGGGGTCCCAGAGCAGCACAGAGCCCCAGATCTGACCTCAGGAGATGCCCAGAAGTGCATTCCCTCATCTCTAGGAGGATGCTCAACCCGATCGTGCTGAAAGTAAGCCTCACATGCACACGATAACCTTCTCAACCACACATGAACTTACTCTTATACTCTACTGAATCTCTAAAGATAATAAGAAATTTATAATTGCACCAGACATGGTACACATATTCTGTGTATGACTTAAAATGTAATAAATGCTTTTCCAAAGTTTCAACATTCCCAGAATTGCTACAATGCCAATGTAAATGTCTCCTCTGAGACTCAAGGTGAGTTCCTAGTTATGAACGGCTATAGCAAACAACAACAACACCTCTAGTTAAATACTGCCAATAATGTCGTAGGGTACAAATTCCCATACTAAGAGGGAGGAATTGGGAGTTGAAAATAATTTGACCGAAACAAGGACAAAAACCAGTGCGGCAATCATTAGTTCCTGTAGCTCCATGTCCAGCATCTCAGGTGTATGGTTATAAAATATGAGTTCCAGAAGGATCAGGCTTCCCTGCCACTTCCACCTGGCAAAATACAGACCCACAAGTCCTGTGTTGAGCTCTTCATAGTCACAGTGCAGGGCTTTCCTGGATGGATCATTATATAATCCGCAGCCCTCACGTTTCCAAATCCCAAGAGTGGCGTTAAGCTTTTCGTCTCAGGGCTCCTTTTCTGGTCTTCTCAACCTTCCTTTGATGCCCTCAGACAGTCTCTCCTCCTGGGCAATGTGGTTGGTTTCTCTTTGTTGATGCCAGACTTTGGCCCCAGTGTTGAGGCCACCATTTAAGCTTTTCAAATATTTCTGCTTGTTCTTGTTTTTGTTTTTGCTTTTTTCTCTTGAGTCTCACTGTGAACCTGGCTAACCCCAGCCAACACTGCCAATATCTCAGCCTGGATTTGGGGCTATGTTAAGATTTGTGCAACAGGTGAATTAGTCTTAAAATTATCCCTCTGTGATACCTCAGAATGTGAGTAAAATATAAATATATATTTTGCCAGAATGCAATATGCAGTTCTATTAGTCCCCTTCCTAATAGATCCACATTTCTAACTGAAACCTCATAAGCCTGACCACTACTGTCTACATTTCTGTTCCTTTGAACCCAACTATCTTTCTAAATTTTCTCTAGCCTGATTCATTAAACCTTTCTAAGAATCTCCAAGAAGCCAGTTTCTAACGTTTGTGAACCACATGGTCTATTTTCAGTATGTCACTATGTCTGCTCTACACATATGGAAAGATTCCTAGACAGAATAACTCAAGTTTTAAATGAGATTGATGATTTTTCAATGAACTGAGCTAATTACTTTTGTTATGACTGCTTAGATAAGCTCATTCCTCCCTGGCTTTTCTAAATCATTAAGTTTGTTAACTTGTCCTTTAGAGACGGGGTCTCACTGTGCAGGTCAGGCTGGCCTTCTGCTTACCTTATGGTCCAGGCTGGTCTTGAACTCACAGTGATCCTTCTGCCTCAACTTCCCAAGTGCTGCTGCTGGTATTACAGATGTGTGATCCCACACCAGGCAATATTTTTTATTATATATATATATATATATATATATATATATATATAATTTTTTTGTTTATTTATTTATTTTTTGGTAGAGGGTCTTGCTATGCAGTTCTGACTTCTATTGATTCCCCTGTGTCAGCCTCCCCAGAACTGGGATTACAGGCCCAAGCCACCACACCCAGTTTCAGGGTCCATGTGGTACCGGGCTCAAATTCGGGACCCTGCTCTTGCAAAGCGAGCACTTATAGGCCACTGAGCTATCTCCCAAGCCCAATAAATTTTTCACTTAATTAAATTCATAGTTTAATACATTTATATGGAATTTGGTAGAAAATTTTAGATAAAATTAATTTTGCTTACAAATCTAAATTTAGTACATTAGTTTCTTCTGCTTGTAAATCTATTACAATATCCATAAATGACTTGAATTTAATTTTTTTCTGAAACAAACAAACATGGTTTTAGATTCAACTAATTATATCATTTTGTATGTTATATTTTTCACTGTAATTCATATTATTCACAAATAAATCACTAACATTGTCCCCCTTAGCAATGTATGAACTGTTACACAGCTTTTGCCTGTCATCACCACTGGGTAACTTCAAAGATATATTTAATATGCTATTGCTTCAACTCAGCTGTTCAAACAAAATATATGAAGCTATACTGAAAATTTGAAGTATTTATGTCTGAATATTGCTTAAATTCTCTACAAAACATATTTTTATTTTTCTGATAACTGAGAAGAAATATAAGTCATTCAATTTTTAAGTCCAGATTCTAACTGACTTATTTTGGAAAATTAGAAAATTCGAGATAGTTTGTGTGTCATTTTTTGTAAAATCTGGGTATTTGAATTTGAGTTTTTAAATATATCTTTAGAAAAAAATTAAAGAACTGTTTAGAAAATGTATGTGGCCTATATATGGCAATTTCTCATGGAACACTTTTATGGATGTGACATCCCATCATGTCTGTAAAGCTAAAAATAGTTATTACTTTAAAGCATAATGTTTACCACACCCTTTCTTAGACATTGAATTTTTTATTAATTTTTGTGCTACTCTTACCTATTGTTCTATTGCTATTTATTATTTATTTCCTAAAATGTTTTGGAAAGCATTGATTTTCTGCTTCTTTTTGCATTGAAAAATTCCCATTTGCCTATGAAGGACACAGCTTCAGTTTACTATAAATGACATCTATTGACTGTTAAACAGAGATATTGTATAGGATGAAATTTCCTGTTAAAAATATGCTTCTTTGAAAAAACAACGTAATTCATCAGTGAAGTCATCTCTGCTGTCCTATGTATATATATTTACATGTTTGTTCCCCTTTCCTGTTTTCCTTTGTTTTTAATTTTTTTCTTTGAATAACTCTATATACTAATACTTTTAATATGAGCAACTTCACTGAAGACAGCAATTGGGCAATATAACAACTATGATTCAAAACCATTCATCTTGTTCTTTGAAGTGTGTATGTATCATCCCTAATATTTTACTTTCTTTAAAATAAACTTAAAAAATAAGCAAAAAGGACAGGGAAAGCATCAAGGCTTAGTTAAAGGCAGAGCTAATATTTAGTTGCTTGATCAATCTTGCATGCCTATATTTGATCATCTAAGCAACAAATTTGATAATACGTAATATAACGATTAACTTTTTTGTTCTTGTTTTGAAATTCTGTATCATTTTTATTGTTCTGTGCTGCTTTCTTTTTTGTCTTCATTCTTATTATTTCATTTTAGATTTTTCTCTTAAAGATAAAAGAGTAAGTGGGGCAACTTGCTTAGGTTCCCCTTCTGTCCATCTCTAAGACAGGAGCTTTCTTTCCCCTCAATAAACTGGGTTTGCTTAATTTTTTTTAAAAGTATATGCTTCTCTCTTTTGTATTTTATGTATACCTTGAGCATGATTTCTATTTTTTTTTCCAAAATAACATTTTTTTTTCAGAACCGGGGATTGAACTCAGGCCCTTGAACTTGCCAGAGAAGCGCTTATTCTACTTAACCATCTCCCCTGCCACTTAAATTTCTTGATGAAGTTCCAAAAATAAGAAGGAATTCATAAATGTCCTTTATCTTAAGTTAGCTGTATTCTATCACATTAGTGCAAGATTTATTTTAAATAAATAGATCTAGAATGAGCTGGAATGCAAGGGGAAAGTTGAGCCCAGTGGGCTCAGGGACAAATAAATTTACAGCACTTTGGCTAGCGGAGGGCAGGAGGGCAGGAAGTTAGGGCTTGTCCTGCAGACCGGAGCAGCACCCGGTGTGAGCTTCTGTCTCTCCTTTGAACAGAAGGCGCAACATACCATGAAGAGGGATTTTTTTCAGAACTCTGGGCTGAGTGCGTTTCTAAATTGGCACAATCTTACCCATGTTTTGTGCATTTTCCTCTATCAATACTGGAGCCCTCTTGTCAATAACAATGACAGGCAGGGAAGGGCTGATGGTCGCGCTTTCTTCCAAGGCTCTGGAGCCAACTCTACACTGGGGAGAGGGTCTCCACTAATGTTATGTTTAAAGTGTACGATTCTCTCTTACAATGGTGCTACTTTAATATTTTTCATAGAGAAAAATTATTGAATGATGTATCACACATTCAAATGAAGTTTTAACATACAAGAATACAGATTTGAAATGTTAAAATAACTAAAAAAATTATCTCCTTTGTATTATTTGTGAAGTCATTTACAATTCAGGTCTCTAGTTAACAAAATCACTTCATATATTTCATCAGAGCATGTACAAGTTTTTAGAAGATATTGTAATTAAAATAAAATTTAGAAACATTACTAAAAATACTTCCACCTGTATTCAAAAATATAATAAGAAAAATAACTGCAAAGACATCCTGCTTTAATTAAGCGGTTTTGTGTCACAGAAACTTACTATGAAGCCCTTTTTCATTTTCATTTCAATACAGTTCTTGCAAATATTTTCTAAAAATTCAGTGTACCTTATTAACAAAGATTCCATGAGGAACCATTCTTCACTTAGTCTATGTTCTTGGCAAGCAAGCCGTGCATAGAATTCAGATTACTAGTTTACTGGTACAGAAAATATCTACACCTTTTTTTAACCAACCCATGACTAAAATTAATGTCTTTCCGTTATGCACATTAGGGAGAAATCATGCTATCACTAGCAGTTCCTGGAGCTTTAGTGGAAGTAGAAATCAGACATTTTCCCATCTCATACCTGCTGTGGCAGATTGTCCAGAAAAGCATTCATGGTCAGTTATACTTTTCTCTTACATGTATATGATTTCTATTGTTGTGTAATAAATTGGGACTAAACTTAGTGGTTTAGGAGTGCGTTGGGAAGAGGTCCCTGCTCGGCTACCGTACATCCTGTGCTCACTCTCACCGGTAGTCAAGTTAGGTCCATGACTACAGGAAGCTTTGGATTTTTCAAGCTCATCTGGTATTTGCAGAATCAATTCTCTTGCAATCATATAATGGCTTGTTAGTGGACAAAGTGTTCACTGCTTCTAGTGCCGGATGCTAAGAACCTCTTTCGAGAAGTGTGCAGGACTAGTTGTGAACAGCTGAGGTAATCTTCCTTCTGATTTTTCAAACAAGAATGGACCCGAGTAGTCAGCATAACTTCCCTTCCTGTTCAGCACACACAGTGTGGTGTAATTACAGAAAGGGTGTGCAGCATGCTTGGAGGTGTTATTTATTGATTGATTCATTCATTCATTTAATTAGTACTTGGGATTGAACTTGGGATTTTGCACTTTCCAAGCATGCATTTATGCCACTGAGTATCTTCCTGAGCCCTCAGAGGTATTATTTATTCACACTGCAAAGAGAAGTTTCATATCAGGGTATTGGAAATAAGACCATTTTATAATCCTTCCTGCCGTGTTATATAATGTCTGATAAATAAGCACACATACTGTGGTATCAGACATTTTAAAATATTTTGAAACACTTCTTTTACCAAATTAATTCTTTTTACATCCTGTATATTTCATTTTATATTTACAAATATTTTCAGGAGAGCTCTATTATATTTACTAAATTGCCAAAAACAAATGGACTCTATAAGAGCTCCAAATTTTGACTTCAAAATGACCTCATTAATTGTTCAGTGTAGAAATTTATTTTTGTCTCTGATTTCCTAATGAGGAATACTTGGTTCATCAGACTGCTATATCATATCCCTTTTCAAAATATGTAACTAGATCAAACATTTATATTATTTCTGAAACGCTACCAAATTACACCTCCTCTCTCAGGATAAATGCACTTGTTTGGTAGGTAGCCTCCTTGCTTCTCATGCTTAGTTTTCCCCTTAAAATGATTGCCTTTCAATTTTTTTTTTACAGAGACTATAAAATAGAAAGAAAAAATTAAGATTGATATGGAATCTCATTAAACAAGATAATAGAAATTCATCAATGGTTGTTGTGTTACATAATATTATCTTCAAATATAAACACCCAAAATTGTAGGGGGGGGAGAAAAAGAAAAACAAATAGTCATTAACTACTACTTTCAATAGACAAAGTGGCAATCATCAATGCAATACCAAGCTATCCTGTATGTATACCTAAGTCCATCTTTTCCCTTCTTTTATTTGTCCTTTTTCTCATGATTTTTTCTAACAATGTAAATCAAACCAGTTCTCGCATCTGCATAGTTGTTCCATCATTCTATTATCACACTAATGAAAAAGTTCATATTGCTTGTCATGTCATTCCTTTGAAGGAATGATGTTCTCTCTCCTCCTCCTGCTTCTTACCTTTCCACTGCCTGTTTATAGCTACAGCAGGATCTGAACGCAGGACATGTCATGGAAGTCCTCAGGCGTTGCCAGGAGGGATTGCCTTGGATTGCCCAGGGGAGATCACTCTCACCTCAGGAGCCCTTGAAGGTATCAAATTTTCCCTAGTTGCATGCAGAGGAGAAATGAGGCAGGAAAGGAGAGGAATCAAGGGGAAGACTCCAACTGTGAAGAACGAAGAAGATTTAGCCCACTTTGATGTTGCAGAAGGGGGGTCTTAAGCTGAGATGGGCAGGTGATGTATGGAATGACAATCCGCCCACTTCCAGCAGGGAAGGCAGGTCCATGGGCCCACCCTATGCTAATATAGGGCTCAGATGAGAAAAAAATCATGAGCAAGAACTGGGGAGATAGCTCCATGTTCTAAATACCTGCCTGGCAAGCACAAAGACCTGGGTTCCATCCCAGGTTCTGCACACTGTGCCATCCACCAAGACCAAGTGAAGATGGGGCATGCCTGAAATCCTGGCACCATGGAGGCTCAGACGAAGGATCACTATGTGTCTGAGCTGTGTAGCGAGACCCTGTACCAAATAAATAAAGAAAAGATTTTTAAAAGTTAAAAATGGAGTAGCTTCCAAGCAGATTCTTTCCCAGGGCTCCCAAGAGGCCAGAAGTACTGCCCATACTTTGGCGTTAGCCTGGTGACACACATCCCACCTGTGGATCTATGAGATAATAAGTTAGTGTTGTCTAAAATAGTATTTGTTGTAATTTATACTCAAAGTGATCGAAAACCAAACAGAGTATATTATACCCTCAACTCAATTATCTCACCAATTTTGCTTAGAAATACTGATTTTTTCCCATGTCTGTAAACTTATGACAAGTTAAGAGGAATATGTGTTAGAGAATTAATACAACATATGTATTTGTGTAGGCATGATTTAGTAACTCGTGAGTGGATTTAATATATGTGTCCAAGACAGTTTATCTGCTCTTGAGCCACAGCATGAATCTTATATTAACAGATTTAAGTTCCTCGAGTTTTACTTATTTCAATTTGAAGTAAAATATAAAGTTTTAGCAATTTCAGTAATTTCTAGGAAATTTCCCTTGATTTCTTAGAGAACTGGATAAGGAACTTGGAGTGCAACAGAACTGTACTTGAATCTCAGTAATATTTTAACATTAGGCAGATCTTTTAAAATTCTACAATATCAGTTTCTTGATTTGTGAAGCAGGGATATTTTTTCAGGGGAGTAGTTTTGCAAGATAGAGCTATCGTGCTAAAATTTCACTTAGCATTGTAACTAACATTTCTGTAGGAGGAATTCTTAAATTGTGAGCTTTCTCAGTCTTTTTCCTGAGACTGGTATGAAACACAGGAGCGAGTTCAAAAATTTGCAGGGAAAAATAACCTCACTTAGGAACAGCAAATTGCAGTGGACACTAAATTCCTGAGACTTGCCTGGAGCATTCAAAGCACGCGTCTCTTTCCTCTTGAGATCTCTTTCCCCACATGTAAACTCAGCAACATGCCACCTCCTATGCACAGGATTCCTGGTGGTCCCAGAAGTGTTTTACCAGCTTCCAGGATATTAACTGTCGAGTGTCTACCATCAGCAGTCTTCAAGCGCTCAACTTACCCCGCATCCTCTCAGTTGCTTCATTGAACAGAGCCAGGGCTAATATTCTCCAAGTCAAAAATACTGATGTCACTGTGTCTGATAATCACATAATACTGTTACCTATGCTCCTTTAGGGTTGTAATGACTATAAGGCTCAAAACATCAAAGCACAAAGATTACAATTTTTAACATTTTTATTCATTGAACAACAGAATGATTGTTGTTTTAATTGAAGTCTGCAAATATCCTCATTGGCACAAATGTGTTCAAGGTTTTAATTCCACTCACGGAAAATAGAAACAAGAGGGTACATTGCTATCATACTTTGTTTTCATGGTAAATTGCCACATTAGGATACAATTGATGTTTGTGCCAATTATCAACCTTTGTTATCTATCACTCAGACACAATTGAGGTATTATCTTTCAAAACATACCAAAGTTAGCATTTTAACTGTCTTGTTTCATGTTAATTATCAATGTCACAAAAGGTAATTAATTAATTAAGGTAAAATAAAACAACAAACTAAAGACAAAGAACATTTTCAATTCTCTGGGAAGAACTTTCTGTTAGTTTTTAAATTTTCATAGTAGTGAGAAATTTAAGAGAAATGTATTTTTTAAGAAGCTAAATTATCACTTCCAGGGTACTACTCAGGTTGGTTACAAAGTTTTCATCCATAAGATTTTTCAGATGCATCTAGAGACCATAATATTAAGTGAAATAAATCAGACCCACATGAGCCAACATTGTATTGTCTCCCTAGTGTAAGAAACTGACAGAATAAATAAAATCTGAAAGGTACAATACATAGTGTGAAAACAGTATGAATTAATCCTAAGAGAAGGAGTTGCTGAGATGAGGAGAAGGAATAGGGGATAGAGATATATTTATGTATGTATGCAGGATGCCTTGGATAATTGTGCTGTGGATTTCTGCTGGTTTCTATAAAGGATCAGTTAATGCTTAATTTTTCTTATCTCTTTTTCTTTTTACCTTTTTCTCTTTCTTTCTTACTTTCTTATAATTTTCTTTTCTTTTATTCTTTCTTTTTCCAAACTTGCATGCGTATGTCTGGTAATCTAAACAACTAAGTTGAAGACAACACTATGAAATACAACTAATACTGTCAAATTTAGATTATTTTTTAATGAAATTCTGTATCATTCCTAATTTTTATAACTATTATTTATTCTCTTTAAAAATAAAAAGAAACAAAAAATGTAGTTTTTGTATCTCATAAGTACAGTCAAATCCCCTCAGGATTTATCCTGAAACCCTATACCACAATTTGTAGATCCTTTGTCAGTGTCAGCCATGTGAATGAGTCACAGCCATTGCTTAACTAATTTCCTCTCTGTGCAATCCTGAGAGAATGTTTTCTCCCTATGTGACTCTCCTTAGGCACACTCTACATCATTGATCATTTTCCCCTGTGGCCCCATAATCTCCTTGAAATTTGGGACACAACTGAATTTCAGTACAGGTTATCCTAAGTCCTGAGTCCTCACCAATTTTGAAAGGCTAGGGCCAAAGTTACATTTCTTGTTATATAGTCTTGTTTACCTAGGTCTCAACTATCCAGCAGAAAAGTATAAAAATGAAATTAAAAGTAAAGCTATATTAATATGCTGAGCTGTAAAAGGCTCAGGTCAACAACTTCTGCCAATCCTATGGAAAGCCCACTATTATTATGGACTACTGGACTATATTGCAATATTTTGCTGAATTCACATACCTACAATATTTAAATGACAATGGAATACCTTTCATTGACAAAACTAAGCAAAAAATGGGATATAAATAATGTGTATCTATATAATCAAAATAGTTAGAATAGATATATAGCTACTTTCTCTTAATTCAGTGAATAGAAAGAGTTGTTCTAATAGTGTTTGTGGATAGGATACCATGTCTGCATCTTGTACTATGAATAACTCCTATGAAGACAACAATATGCAATGTATTAATTGCTGATACTGTCCCACTAATTGGTTTTGAAACTGTTTCAATACTATTTGTTTCTCAATAAAATTATTTTAAAAATTAAAAATAAAAATTAGATTTTTCAGCACAGTGCTTCATGATAGTATAAAATAATATTTTAATAAGTCTAATTTCAAATGTACATTAACAAATGTTAAAGAAATGATGAAGTAAATTAAGGCAGTTCTCACATGTATTTCCCCACTGGTTTCTTTATCAACACTGTGCTCCTTCGTACGATGAGCAAAGTGTCTGGATCTCATGAGAGCTAATTTTTCTATCTGTGTATATGTATTTCTTTTCTTTTTGCTCAGTCATATAGAGTTTCACATTAGTAGAGTTAAGGTTAGTTCAAGAAAACATCTATAGTTATTTCAACATTTTTCTTCCCACTGAACTAAAACAGTTAAATTTTTTAGAGGTAGGTGAATGCCTATGAAGCTCTAGAGAGCAATGCTATGTGATTGTCCTTTCTTTTTTTGTGGACCCCAGTCCAATGTTTATTCATCTCTCTAATAATATCTTTCATGAAAACTTTGTTACAAAATATTTGCCATTAAATAACTTTCTTCCCATTACTGCATCATCTAACTATTGCTCAAGTTGTTTGGTTCATTCTTCAGTGAAATTGCTTGATCTGTTACCATTTCTCCAACAATGTTTCCCTACTGTCAGCCACAGGCACAAAATTCTTACATTCATCTCATTGCTCTTTTGACATAGTTTGCTTAAATTTAAATGGTCCCTTGATTATCAAAATCCAGTCAGTTCTCAGTTCCTATCTTCCTTTGTCCTGCAGACATGATTCTATGTGTTATGATCTTTTCTCTCTAATAAAATAAGAGAGAAAAGGTCAAATAGGAAAATATACAGTAACATTAAAAAAGATACACATGTTCTTGTGGCAAAAGGAAAAAGAAATGATAATGATATATTAGTACAAAATATAACTAGTAAACCTAAAAGGTTCTAACTCACATCATAGTTGTGTAACTTCATATCTCCTCGGCATTAATTTATTTTAAAGAAATTTCTGAGGATGGGGTACATTACTATTTTAAAGAAAAAACATTTGGTTTAAATCTTTGCAATTAAAATATTATAAAACATGGTGCTTGCATTTTGCAGAGCAAAATATTACTATGTGTGTACACAGGAAAAATGATTAAAGTATATGATAAATGTATAAATTTTAGAATGTATTACAGTAAAAGCACAAGAAAAAGTCAATTCCTCTGAAAACTCTTCCCTTTGCATCAGTCAAGCTCATCTTGCCACCTGTGCCTCTTACTGAAACAAATATCGGAGTCACCTTTCATGTCTTTTGGGGAGAAATTAAAAGGACAGCAAATGCTGCTAACCTGTGCTGCCTGGAAGAAAGTGGAGTAGGTCCTCGTCCATCACACTCGCTGGTGAGGCACCTAGTGACATGTGGCCCTTCTCAAAGCCAAGACAACTGTGAAAGGTAAGCATTTTACACATACTCAGCTTATTTAGCCATCAATGATAACACAATCAAAGACATTCACAGAATCCAGAATTCCTTCTGAAAGCATCAAGTTAGCAGGTGAAGGGATAAAGGCATGGAAAGCAAAGTTTTACTTATACATAATTAACTCTTATCCTATCACACAGAAGGATAAATGAGCTATTTATAGGAAGATGGATGCACCTACAGACAATGTGTTCGGTGAAATAAATCAGATGCAACGACTGAACCATCACGACTTCTCTTATAAAAGCAACCCAAGGCACAAATAAAGAGCGAGATTAACTACAGATAATAAAAAATAGAGAGGTAGACATTTTCCAAAAGGAAAGTGATCAGAGAAGTGGAGGAAGGGGAAACAAGTAGAGGAAGCAGAAGAGCTAAGATGTGTTGTGTCCAACTTCCACTTCCTGTGGGCAGCACGATCCGTTTATACTGCCAGCACACACTGAAGCAAACAGAACTTAAAACAAAGAACAATGAAATACATGGTAAGGACCAGTATTCTGAGAGGTACTAATTGCAATGTGTTTCTTTCCTTAAACAACTTTTAAGATGTAAGTATTAAACGTATGTTCTATGTATGTGACATATGTATATATAACATTACATAGACAGATAGACAGACAGCAGATAGATATAGAGATTTCAAGGACATGGACCCTGTGATCATAAAGATTTGCATGTGCAGAATTCACACAGCAGGCCAGACATCTAGAGACAAAGTGCAACTCAAATCTGTTTTCAGACACCCAGAGGCATGATTCCTTCATACTCAGACTATTATCTTTTCTCTATTTTCCACAGATTGAAGAAGCCTCACTCACATAACTTATTTTATTCGCCTCTACTAATTTTGTTTCCCTCACCTCTACAGAAGTAAATGTTAGCCTCCTTTAAAATTCCTCCACAAAAACAGAGAGAAAAGTCTTTCACCAAATGTCTAACCTAACAGAGCAGACACATACAATGGTCTCCTATATAGTTTCTCTGTCACTGTGTGCCAAATTTTTCAGAAATAGGATGAAGTACTGCACAGGAAGAGGTTTGTTGTGGCTCAGGGTCCCTGTGGGGCCCATGTGTAATCGAGGACTCCAAAGCAGAAATGACCTGGAGGAAGGGCCAGACTGAGGAGCACTGCTCATGCCGTGGTGGCCAGCAAGCAAAGAGGGGATGCACAAGTTGGGGACCCAGTTACACCATTCCAGGTCACGAACCACCTCTTCTGAGCAAGCTGCATGTCCAACCAACACATCTCCAGTCTTCTTTCAAAACCCCATAGCTGTGAACACAAGACTTCGGGGGACATTTTTGCTCTAAAGCACAGGAATGACTTTGGATAATTTATTCTTTTTTTCAGTTTTCCTAGGTTTAGAATGAGAGCAATTAAATTTATTTCCTCTCACCATAGCATTGTCTCAGCAATAGAAATGATGTTAAACATTATTATTCCCTCCTCTTCCTCTTGGTAAAGTTCATTAAGTTGGTTACATATAGCTGACCAATATTTTCCACAAGCATGTGCATGTGCATATATCCATATATGTTTGAATACCATCTTGTGCTAGACATTTTAGTAAAACAACGGACAATGTGATTCTTCTTCTCATGAGACAATGAGTTGTAGGCAGAGAGGTAACATCATCCAAACGGAAGAGAATCTATCAAAAGGTGTTACAATAGTACTAATTATTTGTTTTCTTCAGGTATATTTTATGGCACCACTGGTTATTGTGAACCAAGAAATGTTACTAAAGTATAGTTGACAAGATCAATGAAGCAGACAGGACTGGGCTTACAAATTTCATTGTCATAAAGCACCAAGGGAAAGAAGATGTTAACAGCAAGGTTAGAAAATGAGAACAAATGAATGGAGTTAGAAGTGGCCTTCATCAGTGGCCAAAAGTATGGGAGAGAATTAACGGCAAACCGTGCTCTAGAGAACTTGATTTGGGAACTGCATAAATTACTGCTATGTCTATGAGAACTGAGAAAATTGAGACTTGCAGAAATTAAAACATCCATTCAACATAAGCTTAACCACTGCATAGACTATTTGGTTGCAGGCAACCTAAATGTATCAGAGACTTAATCTTCACTTTAAGAGTTAAGCATAAAATTTTGGAGAGTGTGTGGGTTACTTGTCTCTCTTTGCTGAGACAAAAATACTTGATGTCCAAAATTAAGGAAGAAAGGGTTTCTTAATTCACAGTCTGGGGAGGCTTCAGTCCATAAACAGAGACTCGAAAGCAGCGTGCTGTGGCAGAGGGGCCGTGGAAAACAGCAAAATGAACAAAAGCAAATCAGGAGGGTAGCGGGGAACAGGCCTCTGTCCTTCCCTTTTGTTGTGAGTGCTACACTGAGCCCCAGAGAGGATGTAGCACTCACACCCATCATCCCAGCATGGGATCATGGATCAATTACACACTCTAGAAGCCCAACTTGACTGCATGAGGATTTGGGAGGGGTGCATCTAGATACAAACCATGACAGAGTGGATTTCGTTGTTTGTTTTTTTGGTTTAGGTGAGCTGGGGAGTTGTTTTGTTCTGTTTCTGCCTTTGATTTTTTTGATACTAGGAATCAAACTCAGGATCTTGTGCTTGCCAGGCAGGCACTTATACCACTGAGCTATCTCCCCAGCCCTTGTTTTTGTTTTGGAAATTTCCTACAGTACAAAGAAAATCGTTTCCTAGCACCCATAAGGGATCCCTTGGTGAATTACCATTATTCACTTCAGGCTCACAGGTATGGACTCTGCCATTCCCACACGCTGCTACTTCAATTTCTGGCACAGATATTATCCCTCCATTTAGAGCTATTATGGCTTCTTGGAATCTCTTTAAATGTTAATATAACAATTGGCCCCTACTTTCCTTGTATTTGTGTGTATTTTTGTGCAGTGGTGAATTTGGTGGATATTGTAGAGCAATTCAAGATAAGACAAATGTGATATCATGCTTTGTATATTCATAAGAACTTTGTTAGTGAGGCGCATCACGTTCTAGAAGATTAGGATATTGTTCTAAAATAATATTTATAATGATTAATGTAAAATAAAATTGTAGACATTTTTGAACACCTGATTATTTTGCCTCATATTTCTGTTCATGAGATGCCTGTGTAGATGACTAAGAAACTGTATTCTGCATGTATGTGCAGGTAAAAGCATTACCAACACATGCTGGGTGGTTATAATTATAGTTATGAATGGATAGAAATTATCATTGTAATCCATGAGTATTTATCATCCTGATGCAGATGCATATATAAGATGGTCATTACAAGTAAGAAACAGTAAAATATAAACTTTTCTGCAAAAATAATACACAGTTGGATACATTCTTAGAATATATGGAAATACATATATGCATTATATATGCATACAAAAGAAAATGACATTATTAATAATTGTGTAATTGTCTACATTCCAACACTTAGTTCTAGAAACTTTGAAGAAGGAGGATACACAGTGACTCACATTGAGTGTGATCTTGGCATTAATAATGATGTTTTTATTCCAAAGCACAAAATATCAATTATAAGTTGGTATAATACTTTGAATCAGACTGTGTGAAAGGCTCTTTTGCCTATGATAAAAGCGATATTTTATCAGAACTCATTTCTACCACATGGTCCTTCCAGAATGAAACTCCTGACTAAGAAGATAATACCCATGACTACTACAAAAGGGATAAATCCAAGATGGAAATTACTGCAACTGAAACATGTCGCTGGCTTTCCGAACACCTGCAGAAACCAGACTTCAAAGTCGTTAATGCTGCTTAGCTAAACTCCTGTGGTAAGAGCTTCATAAAACAGAATATGTCTGGAGATTTAGATGAGGTATTCTGCATGCAATATTACTTAAAATGAGAAATTTAAAATTACATGAAGCTCAATAATAAAAGCAAAAGCAAAAACAAACAAAATGAATCTTCACTCCCTGACAGTTTGAAGGGCTTTTTATCAGAACCCAAATAAAGTTTAGTGAAGTAGGATTGAGCCTGCACATATATAAACTATCCTGTCAGAGAGGAACCTTCCTGTAGAAACAGACACAAAAGATATGCAGCGTCAAGCTTTCTCTGCTGAGCATATTGGTGTCCTTGAAGTCCACCACTTACTTAGCCAAGAACTTCTGTATTCTTTGACTGAATCCGGGAAGCACTTGCAGCCACCCTTCCCCCAGCCACCCTTGCTCAGAGGGCTCAGAAAGGAAAGCGTGTTCTCCTTGCAAAGGGCGAACACTTTAGAAAATAAATAATGCATTATGAGATAGGTTTTCACCATATTTTGTCTTTCTTTAGTTGAGGGAGGTATGCAGCCTTTGTTTAAACATAAATTATGGAATATTGGTTGCAAGACAGAAGCACATCCTACAACACTCATACTTGAAAGAGAAAACTCCAATAATAATTGGAATTGAATTCCTCATTGACTTGATTGAAAAGTACTTGTGGCACTTATTAAGAGAAAATAAACTGTAGTATTGCTTCTACACTGAAGATCGTAGAATAGGGTAATTTTATAACACAGTCATTTATTTTTATTCAAATAGTCTTTATGGGCTTAGTAACTATTATTTATTGAGTTCTCAACTCTGTCATCCCATCCCGACCTGTGCTTTCCACCGTGGCTACCTGGCCCCATGACTATAGCTATGGACTGTCCTAACCACTATACCTGACTCCTGTTGTTGAAGCATTCATACCTTGGAGCTTGAAATTTCACTTGGTGGCCACAAGATTTCTTGTAAAATGACTCTCATGCATTAGCCTCAAAAGATATTAAAAATATTCACATAAAATGTCACATGAGAAACAGGAAACAAGGCTGGGCTGGGGAGCTGGCTCAACTCCATAAGCACCTGCCTGGCAAGCACAAAGTCCTGAGTTCATCCCCAGTGCCATATGCTGTGCCAGCTCCAGAACTGAGTGTGAAGGAGCATACATGTAATCTCAGCACTGTGGAGGCTGACACAGGGGGTCATTGTGAGTCTACGCTGCATAGCAAGATATAGTATCAAAAATAAATAAGTAAATAGGCTAGTGGGACATAAGAGATCGGTTTAAAGTTTATGATCAATTCCTTAAAGGTATAGTATTTATTAAAGATGTATGTGTGTGTTAGACAAACAGACAGAGAGAGAAAGAGAGACAGACATATAATGAAAGACAAGGATAGATGAAGAAAAGACAAAGAAAAACAGTGAAACTTAAAGCTGAAGACCATGGAGTTAGAAAAATTTACAATCAGAGCAGAAAAAACTGGGCAGAAGAGTAAGTCCTAGGGAAGAACTATAGGTAAGTACAGGGGTAGGTGAGAAGTGTCTGACCTTTTAAAAGGAATTATGGGAGAAGTGCTGAAAATGTTAAATGAAAGATAGCATTTTGTAAGAAGAGAAAGATAAATCTGGCCATCAGAGATGAGAGTTAAGTTTCAGAGTAAAAGATCATGCTGTAGAAATTAAACCACAGAAACAGTGCAGAGCAGGCTGGTAGAGGAAAAATGAATTTTAAGAGCTAAAAAAGTAAAAATGTAGAAAAGGTAAAGAATAGATGGCAGAGTAATCTCAAGGAGATTCATGCTGACTTCTGGGGACAGTCACTGGCAAAAGGCAGATCATGCGATGAAACAGTTAGTTCCTATAAAGTAATTTGAGGGGTACAGGGAACATTGCATGACCCTTGTATTCCAAAATATTTGAGGAAATAATTGATGGAAAAATAATAGTTCTTGTGCGTCTCTTGAGTTTCAGAATATTCAACACAAAGTTGATATGGAAGTAGATGATATATATATTTTTTATTTTATTGAACTACAAATGTCAATCAGACAGTTTCAAGACACCTTAACAAGACAGATTTGTTAAATTAATACATTGCAAACTGTTTTCATAATGTTTTGGTATCGTACAAGGTGCATACATGATATTATATTTACAGATATTATTTTAGCAGATGTCTCTTATCAGTGCATCAAGAGTGTAGCTGCTTACTTATTTTTTATACCTGAATTATATCAAAAATTTAATAATTATTTTCCTAGTGGATGACCGTAGTACTAGAAGCTGACATAATATCCTGTCCAACCACCATTAGTGCAGATCTTGCCTCTCATAGAATTATGTAGAAGCACAGCGTTATCTATTCCAACTGTACTGTCTATATACACACACATCATGATTTTTTTGTTTCTACACCCCTTCCTTTGTCTACACCTGTCAAAGGTGGGCATTCCATTGTCATTCAACTAACTTAGGTGCTTGAACTGGACACCACAGTCCAACACAGTCCAGCATTCTACAACAATAGTGAGTTATTCAAAGAAGTTGTCGACCATAGCCATTTACAGCTCAAATTAATGAATTTATTTATTTTATTTTTTTGGTGAACTGGGGATTGAACTCAGGCCCTTGTACTTGCTAGCGAAGCACTTATTCCATTAAGCCATCTCCCCAGCTAGAAGTAGATGATATTTTGATGCACAATGAATTGAAGTAAATTCACTCCACAAAAATGAAAGAAGACAACTCTTAAGTATCTTAGAAATAAAAAGGTTCAACTCTGATTAAAGTACCAAACCTGAGCTAAAATAAAAAGGAACATTAATTTGCATGAGCATTTTATTCAAAATGGTGTTGATTTTTTCTTTCTGTGTGAGTGATTTCTAATTAGTAAAATGTTTAGTGTGTAATTACATTTCACCTTATTCCATCAAGCTGAAAAATGCCTCATTTCTTCTGAGAGAAAAAAAAAATGCCTATATGCAATGTCAGGTATTTCTTGGGTATGTACTCTTTGGAAAAGTAATGCTAATAATTTTCAGAATTCTTTTGTACAGTGCCGATATTCTTTTGTTTTCATTGTTGTTGTTTTGCCTTTCAGTACTACCTGAGCACAGGCCTCATAACTGTTCTCAACAAATAGGATTCTGTAGAGCGACGTAACTGCAGTCATTTAGAGTACAACAATAAAACAAAGTGCTTTGCATGAGGATGTAGAGAATAACTTAATTATCAAATTAACATAGAAGATGGAGAGGAGATTCTCAGACTAAGGAGAGCCATGGGGTATGGGTGAGCATGGTATAGCTACAAAGCAGAAAATCACAATGTGTGGGGGGGTCTCCAGCTGGACATCTGGCCAGCTGGTAAGCTCGCAGCTTTGAGGATCTATTGGGTGCAGGTGTAGCTCATGAGTTATACACTAAAGTCTTTGTGGAGTTGGAAATAAGACACTGGGCTCCTGATTCATGAGGAACCAGCACTCTTCACACTCTTTCTTCCTCAGATCTAAGTGCATGACAGAGCTCCAGCAGAAGCAGACATCAGGGGATGGAGAGGAAACACAGCAGAAAAGCAGACGTCCAAACCCTAATATGGCCGAATGTTCTGACAGAAAACCCTTAGTCACTGGTGGTGTCCCAGAGACCCTAACCAACGCACACCAAATACATCCCCGATTTGCTCAGGTGAGGAGACCATGACCTACGTTAAGACATTGTGCTTTAGCCTCTCAGGCACCTAGATTTAAAAGCAGTCTGAAGTGTCAAAATCATGAATATGATTTTGTTTGCAAGAATTTCCTTTCATTTAATCCAACATTCATTCTTTCTGAATTTTACATGCACAATCTTATTGTACTAGGTACTAGGAGTTTGCCCTTACTCCAAGCTCAGTGAACATAGAGTGTAACATTCACTTTCTTGCAAGAAAGCCTTCAAATCTGATCTATAATTGTCCCCTAGACAATGCAGGATTCTCTTGCTCCATTCAGGAGAAGTCACAAGAGCTGGAGAAGTGCCAAAGGGCTGCTGCTTGTATCAAAGCTGTAGATATGGGATTGATTGTCCTAAATGCTTGCTGATTGTTCTGGTAACTGATCTCAGCCTTTCCGATATAAACCTACTGATGGTCCAAATTCAATTTTATAGCTTAGTTTCTTCTTCAGAGCTCACTGCAAACATTTTCTAGCAAGGGTGTGGGGTGAACAGGACACTCACAGCTATCATGGTGGTGCTTGGGCCACAGTGCTGGAAGATGTGGCTGAATGATCCACAGCTTTCACATATCCGTGAAAATAATGGGGCTGAAGCCAACAATCTTCAGCCACGCTAGCTGAATGATCCACAGCTTTTCAGGATTTGGTGGAGTCGGGGAGATAATCAGAGACCCACAGCACTCTCTTTTATCATTTCAGGGGAAGCATTGCCATTCACTGGAGCAGCAGGAGCCAGGCCAGGGAACAGAGCTGAGAGACAGTCAGCCCTTCATGCCAGGGCTGCTGGAGAGTGGCCACAGGGTGACCCAGAAGGACACTGTAGCAGGTTGTACCTAGACATCCTTGTAGTGGGGTGGGGGTGGGGTAAAATAAAAGGACAGGAATCAAGGGCAATGGAGTGGCAATTATCCAACAAACCACACTCCCCTGGCAATCCTAGGCAAAAGAGGGGACAGTCAGGTGCTTCTCTCCAGCCTCATAATCATCTTCATAACATGGAGAATCCAGTGTACCAAATATACTCTTTACGAACAAGTTTCTGAGGCTTAACAGTGCTACCAACAAAACCAAACACTCACTAGTGGCAGAGCTCAATTTAAACTGAGCCTTATATTGCTCTAAGCTCTCTGTTTATGATAACATTTTATAGCCTACAATGTGCAAGCTGTTCGACAAAAGACCAAGGTAATGATTTGGCCTGCACTTTTCTCTGGTATGTATTTGTGAACGTGGGAGAGTGACTATCTCTAAGATGAAATTAAATATCTTAGTGTACATGTCAAGGTGTCCTTGTTCTCATTTTGGATTTGTCTAGGTAATTTGTAGTTCATGCTTTTTCAGAGGTAATACCAAAGTAACTTGTCAAATGTTAGCCCCATTGAAACTGACAACAGCCAAGTAATATATGTGTTTATTTTTGTGAGAGCAATTTTAAGGGGGACAACTGTACAGACAGATTGTTAATGGACTACACTAGCAGGTACTGTGCTAATTAGATAAATTGGACACAGTGTGCATCTGTTTGCTTTGGAACTTGAAATTTATGGAAACATTCGAACACAAGCTGTCAAGTGTTCTTCTGAGTTAGAGAATCCTCTGTCGCTCTGGCTTTATTCCAGGGCCCTGTGTATCCGAGGTACCCTTGTCAATCTGCAGTTTAAAGGAACAAAAATGGTTGTATGCTGAGAGCAATACGATTATGCAGATTATGCAGAGCACTGATTTTCTAGAAGTTTAGCTTTTAAACAAATGAGTTAATTGAGTTAAAACAGATTCAAAGAAACCTCCATGTGAACATGTATATATATTTGCTTCTGTCTCCCTCTCCCTTTCTTTCCTGTATCATCATTGGACAGAAAGGTGTGAATTCTTGAAGACCTGGCAGTACAGTGCTCTGCGATATTGCTCTACATGAACCCATTGTCCTTCTCAAATTTACAACAGGCAGAAATGGTCTGATAGTAAAGAGATAAGGCAAATCATTATTTGACACATTAACAGAAGGATGTGTGGTAATATGATAAATAAAAATGATTGGAATATCAAAAATTCAATTCCAGTTGGAAAAAAAGCCACAAACTAGCAAAAATAGCAAAAGTGGTATTATAATCAGAGTCTATGAAGTAATTACATTATACATTTACCCCAAAATTACTGTAAATAGATGGCACATTTTCCAATTTTCAGTGTTCCTTTTTATTTTATATTATAGAAGAAATTAAGAAATAAACAAAAATGGGTCGGGGAGCTGGCTCAGTGGAATAAGTGTTTTCCTGGCAAATGCAAAGCCCTGAGTTTCAGCCAAAATAATAATAATAATAATAATAATAATAATAATAATAAAATAAATAAACAAAGGTGAAAAAAAACAACTTGTGATTTTTTTTCTTTTTTAGAACAAGGGATTGAACTCAGGCCTTGGCCCTTGCCAGGGAAACACTTGTTCTATTGAGCTATTGCCCTGGCCCTAAACTTGTGATGTTTTCACATGAATTTTTGTGTGTGTGTGATTTGGTTTGTATTTGTCCTGTCAAGATTATGAGAAGTAGCAAATAAAAAAAATGAGTCTTCCAAAGCAAACCAGAAGGTCAACTTATGAAATGTGCATGCTGATGCAGTGAAGTCTTCCTGTCTCCCTTGGAGTCTGAGATTCCGTGGACAGACACTAGGCAAACAGGAAGACGTGCAGCCTGGTGGGAGCGTTGATGCTGCCGCATCCTCCACTTGACTGTTCTTCCATGCGCTTCATGATCTACACGGAGGGTGCGGATGCACATAAAACTAATGATGCGCTGCAAGCCAACCTGCTATCCCGTTAGGCATTCGTCCTAGCTGCTGCCGTATGGCTTGGGGAGCTGTGCAAGACGAGAAGACTGGAAAGGCGCCATGTGCGGAGCACGCATTGCGCAGCAGCCTGGCGGGAGCAGCACGGCATGTGGAGAGCTGCCCTCCGTCGCAGCATGGTCAGCAGCATCTGCAGGGCTGAGTGCAGTTCCCAAGGAGCGCGGACTGCAAGGCCCACCTCATGCTGTCCTGTAGCCCTCTCTGGAAGTTCTGATACCAATAAGGCTGTGCAGAAGAAGGCCCGGAGGGTGGTGACTGATGTTATAAACAGTAGTGAGAGTTCAGAATTCCTTCCATCCTATCAGAGCAAGCAAAGCACTAGCTGGAAATAATGGTTATCTAGAAATGTTGCGGTTGACCACAGAACCTTAGAAGGAAAACCACAGGAAGTGCGATTATTTCCCCACATATTCAATATTGGGATGGAAATCACTAAACCTACAAAAGCAATCATTAGTCATGGATGTTACTTGTGAGCATTGCCTGTGCGTTTGGAATTAGTGTCACAAAGAAGTGGAAACACAGGTTGTTTTGTGTGGCCGAGGAGTTTAGGCTGAAGAAGGCTGTCCTGATTAGGGTTATCCAAGAATGAAATGTACAATCACAGGAAACAGAATCTAGTGACACTGAAAGTGCCCATGAAAGAACTCCGATAAAGATATTTTACAAAATATACCCCTTTCTCTGCACATTTCCCAATAATGATCCAATTGTATACCAAATAAGAATTAAGAACACAACTAATCTATTTCTGACAAGGTCTTTGCAAAATCAATGCCCAGCCTTGCTCGGCACCACTGAACCTATTTGACTTTATATAAGTTACTGTACCTCTATAAAGTTCAGTGTATTTGTCCATGGAGTTTTCAGGGTACAGGAAAAGGTTTAAAGTGGGAACCGAAGTCAGCACCATCGCACCTGTCAGCATCCTAGTTTCACATCCAAAGTTGTCTCCTTCATACTACTGGGTTATCTGTCCTAAGCTTCAGTGATTTAGGGTATCATGGGACTTCAGATTTCTGAACTGTCATTAGTCAGAGGGAGACTCTCCTTCACAATATTTTATTTTTTTAATGTATGTATGTAGGTATTTATTTATTTGGTATAGTTTCTTACTACAGTTGGGGCTCATAGTGATCCTCCCATCTCAGCCTCCCCAGTGCTGAGATTATAGGTGTGTGCCACCACCATGGTGACTGGCATGGGACGGCCAGAGTTCTGGTGCCAGCATAGCCTGCATCATCAGGGATAGAACACAAGACCTTGTGCTTCCCAGGCAGGTACTTAGACCACTGACCTATCTTCCCAGCCCATTCACAACATTTTAATTAAGCACCTGGAAATCGTTTTGTTTTATTTCAAATTTTATTTTATTTTCCTAGCCTCTGTCTTCAAGCCACAACTTTAAGAGGAAAAAATGCTACTTGCAACAGCCATAGTCCCCACTACCAATTTCTCATGACCTTACTGCTCTTTCTGAAAGAATTTTGCTAATCAAATGGTCCACATCATCTCCTAGCTGCTGATCTTTCTTAGTAGTTTTCCAACCATCAGCCTCCTTATAAACCCATGTTCCCTTTTGTATAAAGACTTAAACCACAGTTCTCTACTTTGCTGTAAAATTCCACTGCAGTAGACTCTGAAGCAAAACATTCCTTATATCTGCATTGAATGACAGCAGACTCTTGCCTGCCAACCACAACTGACCAAATTAAAGTGATACGTTTATCCATGTTAACTTCTCACAACCCAAATGCCCACTATTTGAGGAATAGATAGAAAGATGTGATATTTTTATATAATGGAATATTATTCAACTATAATAAACTAGTGGATTTATAGGTAAATGAGTGCAACTAGAAACCATATGCATAAGTAAAATCCATCAGACCTGCATGTGTAAATATCATACTGTCTCCCTAGCGTAACAACTCGAAAGAGTAAATAAAAGATGAAAAATGCAATAGAAACTGTGAAAGGGAAAGAAACTGTTTGTGTCCAAAGGGAGGGAACGACTAGGATGAAGGAAAGGAGAAAGAAAGAAGAAAGGGGAAAAAAATGCACATGATAACTTGGATAACTGTACTACTGATTTTTGCTGGTCCATTGAAATGACCAATTAAAGCTTAAGGTTTGTCTCTCTCCTTTGTATTCTCTTTATATTTTTCAGTCAACATTGCATGATCAAATCTGGTGATCTGAAGGACTAATTTGAAGACCACTGTGTTAGTTGGCATATTGTGTCAATTTGAGAGGTAAAAAAGCTTCACTAAATTGGCTCAGCTCTCCCAAGGCCTCAGACATGCAGCCCTCCCTAGAGCTTAGAGGCCCTCCCTAGTGTGCAGAAGGCCTGCTCTAGAGTGACTCATGATGAAAAGGACATAAAAGAGAACTGAGGAAGGCGGATGGGTGGCGCTTCCTCTGAGTAGCTGCCATGTGCACGCGAGGTTCAACGTTCACAGCAAGCATGTAACTGCAGTGGAATGTTCTTTGTGTTCTCTCAGTCAGCATGGAAGGAAGGCAGGCTTGCGGGACACTGCAGCAGCTGCTGCTCCCTTTGGGGTTGGCTGTTCTCCACAGCCATGAGTTGCTGCCCTCTGCCGTGTGCCTCTCTGCTTTGGAGCCAGTGGAATATGGACTAAATTCTCCACCAACTGTGAGCTAACTAAACCTTCCCTTTTTTACTTTTGATTGTCAGGTATTTCATTCCAGCAATGAGTGAAAAGCAACCCAGACAATAACAATATGCAATGTAACAACCATTACCAACCAATGTTGAATTCCTGTAATCTTATTTTGTGAAATTCTGTAGTATTTATGTTTTTTTAACTGTTTTTTTAAATTCTTTTTTAAAGTATCACAGGTTCTCTGCTCTGTAACATAAAGTATTTCTAATTATTCTTCCTATGGAAACATGTTGTCAAGTAAAACTGGATGTAGAGAAGTTTTGTGGCTTGGAGGATTGAGTGGGAGGCCATAATCTAAAGACATAATGTCTACATACAGCCCACAATACTGGGGAACTCGTTATGTTATATTCTTGCCAAACCCATAGAGCATTACGCTACATACTTGGTGTGAACCCTGAACCTCATGTACACAACTGGGGAAAAATCAGGAGACCATAAGGTATATTGAGGAATGGTTGAAAAAGATGTGGTATTTCTATATAATGGAGTATTACTCAGCTATTAAGAATGATAAGTTTGAAGCATTTATATTGACGTGGATGCCACTTGAACATATACTCATAAGTGAAATAAACCAGACACACATGTGTAAATATCGTATAGTCTCCCTAGTATAACAAGTGAAAAGCAGAAATACAAAAGGAAACATACAACAACTAAAATCAATTGAGTCCGATAAGGCAAAGTGAATGGCATATGCTGCAGGATACTAATCAGCTTTTCTTCTGGATGGTTAACAACCTAAGTTCACAAATCAGAGTTGGAGAAATAGAAGAGCCACAAGGCCAGCCAACATTTTGGCCCTAGCCTTTCAAGGTCAGCAAAGACTCAGGACATAGGAGAACCT
>PVKA01011121.1:0-62045 GCA_004027165.1 Ctenomys sociabilis | reverse complement strand
TCTCTCTCTCTCTCTCTCTCTCTCTCTCTCTCTCTCTCTCTCTCTCTCTCTCTCTCTCTCTTTCTCTCTCCCTCTCTCTCTCTCTGCACTTTGTTTTGGGTCTCACTATGCAGCTCAGACTCTTGGTGATCCTCTTGTTTTCAGACTCACCAGCACTCGGATTACAGGCATGCATCACCACAGCCGGACTCAGTGGACACTCAAAGAACCCGGACGCTGTACTGATACAGCATGTGGGGCCAGAAATTGAATCCCCTGCCTTGCTAAGCAGGCTCCTAGTCAGTTGAGCTATCTTGCCAGCCAATCTGTGCAATCTTTTAATATAATGTAACTTGATTCTAATGATGTAATGCAACTTAGACTTTTTTATGTTTGCATTTGCTTTGACTTTTCTTTATAGCAGCAGTTATATGGTCTTTAATCATTTAATCATAGAGTTTACTCATTTTTTTAACTCAGATTAGTGAAACTTACATCCTTAAATGTCTCAACTTGCAGAATAATTCCTTCAATTTCAAGGAAAGTTATAATTAACAATTTCTTACATCTAGAGAGAAAATTACTTTCCTTACATGTCAGAACTGAAAATGTAATCTGATTTTTATTTTTTAACTTTTTTCTTTATTTTCATCTTTTTATGCCTTATGCCTTCTCTGTATCAAATGAAGACTCTTGCTCTGGGCTCAGAGCTTTCATTTATATCTTCACCCCTTATTCCAGGTCAATAATCTTAATCTTGAACTTCTTTACATTTAATTTGAGTATAAAACAGAACCTTGTTGAACATTAGGTGGTTGGTGAAAATGCACTTAATCATCTATTCACTAAATTTTGTATAAACTTAATTTTATTTTATTTTTTTGGTTTTTCTTTTTGCTGTTCTTGAGTTTGTTTTCATTAATGTTGGTGTTGGTTTTTCATTCTTTTTTTCTCTCCTCTTCCTCTTCCATTTCTTCTTCTTCTTCTTTTTGAGACTAGTCATGAAATTTCAGAATAGTCAAGTTCAGACTAGTCTTGAAATTTCAGCAGTTCTCCTGCCTTAGACTCCTGATTAGAGACACATGCCACCATGCCTAACAACAATGGGTTCATTGTAAAAGGAATACTCCAAAGTGAGGAAGAATAAAAAAGGGAAAGGCCCCTCTCATTTAGATCACATTATACTATACAACATGCTGATTTCCAGGACAGAGAGAAGAAAACTCTTTATTTATTTATTTATTATTTATTTATTTATTATTTTATTGAAGTACAAATATCAATCAGGCAGTTTCAAGACAGCTTAACAAGACAGATTCGATAAATTAATACATTGCAAACTGTTTTCATAATGTTATGGTATCATACAAGGAGCAAACATGATATTATATTTACAGATATTTTAGCAGATGTCTCTTATCAGTAAAATAAGAGTGTAGCTGCTTATTTATCTTATTTTTATACATGAATTATGTCAAAAATTCCATAATTATTTTCCTAGTTGATGACCATAGTACTAGAAGCCGACATAATATCCTGTCCAACCACCATTAGTGCAAATCTTGCCTCTCATAGGATTATGTAGAAGCACAGCGTTATCGATCCCAACTGTACTGCCTATACACACACATGATTTTTTCTTTCTATACCCCTTCCTTTGTCTACACCTGTAAAAGGTGGGCACTCCATTGTCATTCAACTAACTTAGGTGCTTGAACTCGACACCACAGTCCAACACAGTCCAGCATTCTACAACAATAGTGAGTTATTCAAAGAAGTTGTTGACCACAGCCATTTACAGCTCAGCTTAATATTATGGCTCCACGATGCATACTTCATTTTTATACTTTTCTGCTGGATGGTTAAGACCTAGATAGAGCAAGACCTATATACCAAAATATGTACTTTTTGTTTCTTATGACATCAGTGAAGTCCCCTCAGGATTTATTTTGTAGTCCTGTACATTATTCTGTAGATCCTTTGTCTGTGTCATCCATGTGGATGAGTCACGGCCAACGCTTGACAAGTTTGCTCTCTGTGAGAGCTTGAGAGAAAGTTTTCTCTTTATGTGACTCTCTCCAGGCACACTAGAGAACTTCAATCTCTTTCCTCTGTGGCTCCATAATCTCCTTGTTCAGAAAATTTGGAGCTCACCTGAGTTTCATAATGTTGCAGTACAGGTTCTCCTATGTCCTGAGTCTTCGCTGACCTTGAAAGGCTAGTGCCAAAATGTTGGCTGGCCTTGTGGCTCTTCTATTTCTCCAACTCTGACTTGTGAACTTAGGTTGTTAACCAATCAGAAGAAAAGCTGATTAGTATCCTGCAGCATATGCCATTCACTTTGCCTTATCTGACTCAATTGATTTTAGTTGTTGTATGTTTCCTTTTGTATTTCTGCTTTTCGCTTGTTATTCTAGGGAAACTATATGATATTTACAAATGTGTGTCTGGTTTATTTCACTTATGAGTATATATTCAAGTGGCATCCACTCAGTATAAATGCTTCAAACTTATCATTCTTAATAGCTGAGTAATACTCCATTATATAGAAATACCACATCTTTTTCAACCATTCCTCATGTGATGGACATCTTGGTTGCTTCCCAGATTTTGCTATCACACATTGCATTGCTATAAACATAGGTACATATATATCTCTAAGATACAATGTTTCCAGATCCTTTGGACACAATCTTAACAGGAGATCTTAACACACCCTTATCTCAAAAAAATAGGTCAACCAGACAAAATTTAGCAAGGAAGTAGCAGAACTGAACCAGAGCTTGGAACAAATAGACCTGGTGGATATATACAGAGTGTTCCACCCAACACAGCTGAATACACATTGTTTTTCAGCTGCACACGGTTCATTTTCCAAAATAGACCACATACTAGTCCACAGGTCATGCCTAAGTATATGCAAGAAAATAGAAATTATCCCATGCATACTATCTGACCATAATGCAATGAAATTGGAAATAAATGACAAAAGAAACCAGAAAAACCCATTAAATTCGTGGAAACAAAACAACACCCTACTCAGCAATCAATGGGTTGCAGAAGAAATTCAACAAGAAATTCAACAATATCTATGATTCAATGATAATTCAAGTACAACTTACCGGAATTTATGGGAAGTGATGAAAGCAGTTCTTAGAGGGAAAATAATAGCTATGAACTCACACATTAGGAAAACAGAAAGGGAACAAATTAGCACCTTAATGTTGCACCTCCGACAACTACAAAAAGAAGAGCAAACAAAACCCAGAGCGCAAAGACAGAAATAAATCATAAAGATTAGAGCAGAAATGAACTGAATTGAGATGAAGAAAACAGTTCAAAGAATCCACAAATCAAAAAGTTAGTTCTTTGAAAAACTAAATAAAGTTAGTAAGCCTCCTGCCAACCTCATCAAAAAGAGGCAAAAGAAAATTCAAGTACAAGCGATAGGAATGAAAAGGGTGAAATCACCACAGACCCAGTGGAAATTCAGAAGAATATCAGTAGTTACTTCGAGAATCTTTATGCTCACAGAATAGAAGACACAGAAGAAATGGACAGATTTCATGAAAGGTACAAGTTACCAAAACTGAATCAAGAAGATATAACAACTCTCAATAAGCTGATAACAGCCAATGAAATACGAAACGTAATAGAAAATTCTTTATTGAGAAAATGTGTATAACGTTCAGCATTCTTTTGGCAAAGAAAGTAAATAGATGTGATGCTGATGTTATTTTTTTTTTTCCTATTCACATCTTCTTTTCAATTTCACTAGAAGTAAATGTACTGGGGTCAAAGAGCTAGTCTGGAAGTCTAAATGCCTGACAAGCAAAAGGACCTGGTTTTGATCTCTGGTACCACATACTATGCCTGCCCTGGAACCCTGCTGTTCAGCGTCAGCCACCAAAGCCAGACATGGTGAAGCATTCCTATAATCCCAGGAGGATCAATATGAGTTTCAGTTGTGTACCAAGACGCTGTACCAAGCAAATAAATAAATAAAACTTTAAAATAACCTTAAAGCAATTTAGATGGATTGCTGGTTGTAGTGTGCCAAACAAATGGGATAATTTACCCTAATAAAATAATTTCCATACCACACAACTTTGGAGTCACTCATCTGGAAACCTTATAGGTGATAACAAGTCTGTGTGAAACTGATTCTGATTGTGCTTTCTCTTCTAGGATGCTGTGTCTCCAAATGGTATTAAATTAGTAATGCTTTGTTATCTCAGTTCCTAAAGCAAAGATGCTCAATGCTCTATCAGAGGTACCTGACTAAATTTTAGCAAGTGTTTCTCTCAGTAGTGGAGTGGATATTGTTGACTGATTTTAAGAGGTTATGTTAAATGTCATTGTAAAGTACAAAGAAATCTAGGAGCATCAATGAATCAATATGCCTATCCTTTGGGGAAACAAATCTGAAAGTATGGAGGTTTCAAGGGGAGATTTCAACTCAAAACTGGAAGTGTGAAGTTCCTGGATATTTTAAACATCTTGAATGGAAACTCATGATTTTTTCCATTTTCTTTTAAATTTTTTTAACATTTTAGTTATTTTTTAAACTATTACACTGTTTTAGTTATACTTTTTATTTTTAAAGACAAAACAACAAAAAATTACAAGTGATATAGAATTTCACTTAAAAAGTAATATCAATTTCATATATTTGTTGTAATACAGTGTTGACTTCCAACTAGTTACTCATATTGCCAAATATATGCATGCAAAATTGGAAGAAGAAAGAAACATATAAGAAATTAAGAACAGAAAAATGACAAACATTTGATAAAAGGAAATGAAACAAATTAAAACGTTAACTTATTCTTTCTGTAGACTAGCAGAAATGCATAATACAGTTGTTCAAACCATCCAGCTTACATATAGAAAGATAAATCTCTACTCCTTTTTCTGTCCTTCTCAATTCAATAGGTCTTTCTTTTTGAATAAGTATATTCTCATTTCCCAGCATCTATCGTGCCCTTCAGATTCTATTTTTCTCTTTCAGGTTCTTGCACTAAAAAGACAATATGATGTTCACACATGTATATCTGATTTATTTCACTTAAAAGGATGTTTTCTAGATTCATCTATTTACCAGCAAAAGACTCAAATTTATCCTTTTTTTTTTTTTTTTTTTTTTTGTATTTTAGGGAAGGGCCCACTAGGTGTTCAGGTCTCACTACTAGATTGGCTCATAGTGAACCTCCTGTTTACAGCCTCCCAAGAGCTGGGATTACAGGCCCATGCCACCATGCCCAGTCTCAATTGCTATCTCGGCGTGCCATGGGGGTAAGGCCAGCACTGCAGGCCCAGGGATGAAACTCTGAACCATGCACCTGCTTGCAGGTGCATTAATCCACTGAGCTATTTGACTGGACCTTATCCATTTCGATAGCTGAATGATACTCCATTGTGTAAAATATCAAATCTTCTTTATCCATTCTTCAGTTGATGGGCATCTGGGTTGTTTCCAGGATTTAGCTATGATAAATTATGCTGCTTTAAAAATGAGTGCACATACATCACTGTGACATGAACTTTTCTTTTTAATTTTTAGAATTTTTTTTATTTTCCAAAGAATAAAAATAGGAAGAAAACACTAGAAAAGATATAGAATTTCACTAAATAAAATGATAGGAATTCAACAATGGTTGTCATATTTCACATTATTGTCTTCAAGTTCGTTATTCAGCTTGCCAGATATAAAAATTTCTTTCTTATGTTTGGAAATATAAATTTATATTTGGAAATATAAATTTCAAAACTGTGATCAATATTTTCAATGTAACATTAAATACAAGTATTTTAAAGTGTACCATTGTTTGAGCTCATGCATACAGAAGAACAGATTATTAAACATATATTTAATATCAAGATTTCCTAATATGCACAATACTTATTCTAGGGAATCATGAATGATGACCATATGATAGTATTAAAGTGAATGAATGTGCAAGGGCAGTGAAATTATGTGAGGATGAGGCTAACAGGGAGCCTCAAGAGAGCATCCATGCACAGGACATTGTTTAATATATTGACCACTTGATGCCATCTGTTGAACTCTATACTGTGAAAACAATACTATTCAGAACTCAACTTTTACGAGCCAGGAATGAAAGATGTCTCTTAAAGGGATCATTTAACACAACTCATTGAACAGTACAACCATCAGAAAGATAGAGGAATCTCTCTTGACCATTCCACACCACATTAATTTAAAATAGGCTGAGAAAATATAAGCTAGTTCACTCAGATGCACACATGATCCTCAACTATGCTTTGTTAGAAGAGAAGCTCATCCTGTGTAGGTATTAAGTAGATAAAGGAAGAATAACTATTGGGGTAGATGTTCTTCTGAATGACTGATTCAGATCTCTACAGAAGTTTCTATGATGTCACACCAGTAGGGAGAGAAATTCAATCAGAGGTTCTAGATTCAAGTTTGAAGATGTCATAAACAGCATCACTGGATGTCTTTCTTGAATTTAACAGTAATTCTTTTATGATAAAATAGCTAATGATTAAAGAAAAATAAAGTGAAAGAGAAGAATCAAAGTTAGTAATTATAAATTTGGAATAACCTAGTTTTTATTGAAGGGCTTCACATAGTTTTAATGGTAGCTTGCTTCTTCTTTATTTTTTCATTATAAAAGCACCTGTACAGAGCAAAGAGCTAAGTGAAAAATGACTACTAATAGAGTTGAAGCTTCTTTTCTGTATGATTAAAATAGTGTGAAGTCGTGTATACTAATGGTTTCAAATTTCTAGGATATAATAAAATCCACAGAATTATGACACTAAGATTCAGCAGACTAAGTTCCTGCTTAGGCAAGGGCAGGGAACAGGGTTCAATCCTGGGCAACATATGCCTCACCAGTCCCACCACTGGGCATGCTGAGCTGACCCCCTAGACCCTCCATGGTGGTGCAGAGCTATAATCCCAGCACTGGGGAGGCTGAAAACAGTGGTATAACTATGAGTCTAAGCTGCACAATGATACCCTGTACTGAATACATAAAAATAAATAAGTAAAATAACGTATAAATCTGACCATGATACATGGACATTGATTTCAAAGTATTACTCTGAAAGGCATTGTGTGGCATATAATAACCATCTGACAAATATTTAGTGATAGGAGAAATTAAGCTCAAAACTTCAAGCTCTTATATGAATGTAGAACATAATAAAATAAACTTACTATTCCTTACTTTAAGTAATGTAATTCTACTATTATATATCTCTATATATTGTTGTCTCAAGTAAGTCAGGTGAAGTCATATCCATAATATCGAATTCTTTAAAAGACACAATAATACTTTATTTAACCTAAGAAACTTACAAAGTGGAATGCAGCATTTTATTTATAATCTTGAGAACAAAATTAAATGTACTATTTTCAAAATCAGTTATGAGCTGATCACTGTTGTGATTTCACCTGTAATTTTAAGCAAAATCCTGAATGAACAAAACAAATGTCACATGATTAATACATATTGAGATTTGGGTCATCACCATGTATTTTTTTACATACAGAATGTATCTCTCTGAATTATGCACATACACTATCTCTGATGGTAACACCATTTATATAACGAAAAGTAAATGATGTCATCAGTATGAGATGTATTCACCATGAAAAGGATATCTCTTTACTATTATTCAAAAAATATTTTAAACTCTTGATTTAACATTCAAATGATTTCTATAGTTCATTAACATGATGAGAACATTGCTAATAACATTAAGTATATATTTATAAGTATAAGCATCTCTCCAGGGCAATGATATTGATTATATATGTAAAAATGTGTCTGTGTGAACAACTATGGCATGTCTGATCAATGTTTCCCTCATTTCCTTCCTTATGCTTCTAATGATTTAGCAAACAAAAAATATTTGGTTTATCCCTAATATAAGCTTTTTTCTAAAATCATGTATGTATGATGCTGAAATGGACTACCAAATTATTTCCATAAAGAAGTCAAAATAGGGGTGGAAGGTCAAACTGTCTGCTCTGAAAAGCATTCAATTTAGAGCAGGCAAGAACAATACTTGAGCTGCAAGGCTGAAGTAAAATGAAGGTGGTGATTATTTCTTCACTGAAGAAATTATGTATTGAATTTGCATTAAGTAATTCATTATTAAATACCAGTAACCAAGTAAAATGTTGCATAAAGGCTAACCATGGATAAGAAAGCCAAGTGAATGTTGAAGGAGTTACGTTTTTAAGTAAATGTCAAAAGGTTTCATAAGGACTGAATACCAATCAATAAAATTTTCCCATAATACATATTATCTCTAAAAATGAGTTGTTCTGAAGGTGTCCAGGAGAAGTAATGGTGCAAATGTGAAATGAATACAGTCTTATATAATAATTGAGAGATAGTCGTAGTTCAAAATTAGCTAATAAATAAAGACTGAATTCCTCTTTAACAACTGCACATATATTTCAGTGCAAAGAATGTGTAAATAGTTACAAATTGTTTTCCCTATTTTCTCAATTTTATACTTTCAAATGCAGCATCTATTTTGCTGTGACACTAAGTACAGCACTAATAAGAAGTCATTTGTGGCTGAATAAGGATTTTGGAAAAAGTGTTTAGTTTCTGCTTTTTTTGCAATGTGTGCTGCGAGAATACAGGTATAATGAAAACTACCACTAAATCAATCCCAACAAGGTAAAGGAAAAGATTCCTATTAATGTTGCCATTAGACACATGGACTCTGGCAAGCCCACCATCTTTAGCCTTCGGATCTACAAATGCGGTGCTATCCACCAAAGAACCATTTAAAAATTTGAGAAGGAGGCTTCTGAGATGGGGTAGGTGTTCCTTCAAGTACGCCTTGGTCTTGGACAAGCTGAAAGATTGTTTCAAAGATTTATCATTCAGTGCATATTTATTATGATTTTTATAATTACAAGGTAAATCTTTTAATTTAACATGGTATAATTATTGAATAGTTAAGAAACTTAACCAATGTCACACGAAAATGAGGTGTTGAAATTACATCTTTAATTCATCCATCATACTTGCCTCTATTCTTGAGCATAGTTGTTTGTTATAGTTTCTGTTATCCTTTAACAGAAATAAATATTCTTTAAAATGGAGAAAGAAAATAAAAAATGAGCAATAACAAATGAAAAAATATTATATGACAAAAAAATAATGCTGCAGGCTTTTGTTTTTGTTTTGAGTTGAGCCAAAACATGCTGCATAGAGAATATTGGGCATGTACCATTTTGTTTGACTTTTTAGAAAAGCTTCAGTTGTCAAACAGCAGTAGAGACCATTCTGTGATTATAGAAGCTCAGGATGATGCTAAATATTCAGTAAAATAATCAACATAGAATTCCCAAAAATGTTACTAAAAAATCTGCAAATAATGTTTCAGTCTGTTGTTACAGAGAGGCTCCACTCTTGTTTGAAAATCCAACTTTGAAAAACAACTATAAATGACAAGATAGCTCCACATAAATTGGGAACTAGATCATGAAAACAGCTAGTTTAAGAATAGCCTTTCCGTGAGTGGCACTGGAGAACTCAAAAAAATGCATGCAGCCGCTGCACCAAGCAGGGGTGTCTCAAGATTAATAAAATAGGGAGTTTGAGGCAAGGCATCGGGACAAGTTCACCAAGATCAACGAAACTGAAACCCAGAGCAAGGTTCCAACTGGAATTTACATAACTAAAATAGTAATTTTTGTTTTTACAGAAATATAATTGAGCCTTTGCAACCTAACAAGTAAATGTGTCTAAGAAGTTGTTTCATTGTATCAAAGAGTTTATAATAAATTATAACTAAGAGAAGGTTTCTTAATAATTTATCCTTTAACAAGAATGTAACAAGGCAGTCATTCAAAAATGAACTCCATTTCTTAGCTGCTAATTTGTCATTAAATTTTCTGTTGTATGAGTAATGCTTTTGTAGAAAGCTAATAAAATATCTTTTTAAAGTTTGAAGGCAATGAATGGTCATGTTTATCACATTTTAGGGATTCGTTTAGTAAACACAAATACATATAATTATGCTAAAATTATTAATTTGTAATACTGAATAGGTGAATTTCTATTACTTTCTAACTTCTCAGTTCTCATTGAAAACTGATTCAATTACTTACAAATGTCTAATTTTAGGCATGACAAAAAAAAGATGTCTCCATCACTCCTTAAGTGCTGGGCATGAAATAACCTATTAATTTCAGTGAAAGTACTTTCTACTACATAATTTGATTTCTCATTTTTCTTTATGTTTCTAATATTAGTTTTACTTTTTTCTCTAATCAAAGGCATACACATTGACATTCTTTTATCTTTGTTTATGACTATTACTGTTTCATTTCTTTATGAGTAGATTTCATAAAAAGTAGAAAATCATTAAGAGCTATATGACCCATGGGTATCTTATGCTGTCACTTCTATCATTGTCTATATTCATCCATTTCTGAGTATTTTCTTGAAAGAATTAAGAGCATCATACTGCAGTGATGTATGCACAGCCATGTGTATAGTGGTAAATTGTGTGATAGTTATGTCTTATAACCAGCCCCTAGCTGGATGAATATATAAACTTTTTAAATACAATGTGTTAATTGTCCATAAAGAAAGACAAGTGTGAGACCTTTCTAGGTGAATGAATGCAACTTGAGATCATATTGTGAAGAGAAGTAAATCCAACACACATGTGTAAATGTCACATTGTTTCTCTAGTATGAGAAACAAAGTGTAAATAAGGACCAAAATTATACTAGATATTGTGAAATGGAAAGACATGTTCACATGAAAGCAAGCTAGGGAGGGAGAGAAAGATAGGACAATGAGTGAACAGACCGAAAAATGATAATGAAGAATGTAAATAAGATGAAAAAGAGGTGCTGGAGGAAGAGGAAAACAATACTAAAAGTGAAGCAACTGTACCATGTACAGGTACAAATTCCCTATAATAAAAATGTTACTGTTATGTTTATCCAAAATATGCTGATATAGTCACAATGAAAATCACTTTGAAGATTCCTCAAAAAATTAGAAAAATTTGAGGTACCATTCAACACAGCTCTTTCCCTCCTGAGTATTTTTCCAGAAGAACTGAAAACACCATGCCACAGCAATATATGTATACCCATGTTTATTGCAGCACAGTTTGCCATAGCTAAATCTTGGAGACCACTCACATGCCCACCAACTGAGGAACGGATAAAAAAAGATGCAGTATCTTTACCCAACGAAGTACTGCTCAGCTATAAAAAAAGATAAACTCAAGGCTTTTATATGTAAGAGGATGGAACTGGATACCACACTCATAAGTGAAATAAATCAGACCTACACGTGTAAATGTTGCACTGTCTCACTAGTGTAAGAATTTGAAAGAATAAGTAAAACCTGAAAGGCATAATAAACTCTGGGAAAGGGAAAGTAACTGTTCAAAGTGAAGGAAAAACTTGGATAAGGAAAAGGACAAAAGAAAGAAAGAAGGAAAAAGGATATTTTTATGTTTATATATTTGGAAAATTGGGCTGGTGATTTCCACTGGCATATTAAATGGGATGACTAATACTTAATTGTTTTACTCCTTTTTTAATATTTTATAAGTTTTAACCAATGCATGCTTTATACATCTGGTAATCTGAATAAGTAATTTGAAGAAAACAATATGCAGTATAACATCCATTGATTAATTGTTATGACTTCATTTAGTGAAACTCAGTATTATTTCTAATGTGTTTTATTATTTTTATTCTTGTTAAGAAATGGAAAAAGCCAAGAAAATAACAAGCAGTGACATTTTGTTAAATCATTAACTGGATCATTAAGTGATACTCTCTTCTTTGATGTCAGAATGAAACTTTTTGTTCTGGAAAACAGGAAATACATTCTTCCTGTGTGAATTAAGCGAAGAGTCTTTGAAATCTTTATTTGTACTCTACGTACCTTCACATATCCACAAGCAAGAAAATGCTGGATTTATATTAGAAACTATATTGAAAAATGCCTACTCCAGGTGCACTCAAAGGACTTTACAGTTGTTTTATTGCCATTTCACAATGCCTTCAGATCACTGAAATAGCTTGGGCTAAGCAAAGTAGACACTGCTTAAATTGAAAAAGATGATGGGAAAATAAGTAGGCTATGTTCTGCTGTTGTTATTCATGTTAGAGTTAGAGCCTTCTCATAGTAAGTTACTGCTAAGAGAGCGTAATATCTGAGCAGCAATAAAAGAGGAGCACCTGCCATATATCTATAACCAGTAATTCAACATTTACAATTCAAGTGCAAGGTCAATGTGGATGTGGACACACATACTGAATACAATATAAAAAGTCTAGGAAAAGTTGGTAAATATAATTGTACTGCCATAGCAAAGAAAATAATTTTTCCTTATGTTTGATAATAGAGGAGTTACTTTAATCAAAATGCTAATTTATAATATAGTTACATTGTACTAAAATAGGATAAAAAGTAGTCAATTGTTTTCAGATGGCCCACTCCTTGCCATAACTCAGTCCTGTCTCTCTTTATCTATTTTCTAGATATTCTCCATGAAGAGGAAAACTACATGCAGCTGAACTTATGTGCGTTCCATATTTCTCACTATAGCTCTTGCCTTTATGAGAACAAATACTCTCAAAAAATCATGAACAGAACTTCAAGCCCATGCAATCACTCATACATACACATCCTGTCTACAAAACACTCCAGGCACTATTTGTTGAAAAACTCAATCAAATCAGTTTTATTTTTTTTCGTTACTATAGCTCTATCTCTCTGTAACAAATGAGGCAACACAGTGGGATTGGCTTGAGGGACGCTGGTTTTGTATTTAAGCCAGATATTTTTCATGATTTGTAAGCATCTATGTTTTGTAAATGAAAGGAAGTTTTATATTGTATTTTTAAATATTGGTTGAATCATTTCACTTTATCTTTGCTTCACAAGTTCCTTTTCATGGAAAAAATAAAATAACAGTATGACTTTGTGCATCTCTTTCCTTTTCTCTATTGGAAGACAAAAAAATGATCAGGTCTGATAATGAAGTAGAGAAAGATTATTTATGAAGAAAATTCTTGTTCATTTCCTAAATCAACCTACTGATCTTTGTTTATCCTTGATAAAGGGAACTGTGGAAAAAAGGGAACCAAAAATAATGCCAAGACTGAAAAGAGGACCACATAGGCCATTAAAATTCTTAAGAAGTAAGACTGAGGCCACACAGAAATCATGAGCATACTAGAAATCCATATCAGTTATTATTACTAGCAAATGTTTTCATATGGTTTATTTATTTTTTTTTTTTGGAAGAACTAGGGATTGAATTCAGACCCTTGAACTTGCCTGGGAAACCCTTATTCTACTGACCCATCTCCCAAGCCCTTATATGATTTATTATTGACCAGGAAAGAACTCTAGTATTCCAACATTTTTACTTAAATTAACTCATTTAATATACATATCATTACCATATGATGGGACCATCATTTTGATCTTCTTTTATAATTCACACACAGAAAGATAAGAAACAGTCCTTCAACTCAGATAAGACCGCACAAGTGTTCTCAGTGTAGCCCACTACAGCCTGACTTGGCTGTATGAACAGAAGCATCAGTGTGAAGGAAAATATAGTCAGACAAATACGGTAGTCAGCAAACTTGGAGGATTATTTCCTTTCTGAATGTGACACCTCATGAGACTGAGAACACAAAGAGAAAGAAAACCTATAATTGAACATGCTACAAGTATCTGTTGAATCTATGATGAGTGAAAAGTAATCATAGTGGCAGGATGTTGGAATAAGCTCCAGGTTTTCTCATCTTTAGTTATGGTACTTTGATCACATGAGAACCAATCCTAAATAATAGATCCCTTGTGAAGCATAAACCTGTATATCTGGAGACCAAGGCACAAAGCAGAGACCAATTCACAGTGTTGCTGTTCATTAGCATCTACTACTGTTTTTCTCATATGCCACATGATCAATTCTATGTACCTTTCTTTGGGATCTCTACTTTCCAAGTGATATTCCCTTAACATGTGCCCTAAAAATCACTGACATTTCTGCTGTAACTGCCATGTGCAGTCATGCTTTGTTCTAGTAAATGACAGCAGAGTTCAGGTATAAGATAAACAGAATCTTATTTTTACAATTTCTTTTATGAGAGAAATGCAGAAATAAGGGAAAGAAAGAAGGGGACAAGAGGAATGGGGAGAAAGAAGGAAGTAAGAAAGGGACAGAATAAAGGAAATTAAATTAAGTAAATGTTTCAATACTGATGAGATTCTCCGAATAAGTAAGCTTTTGATAGTCAGAAATGGAGAAATTGGATGCTGTTCTATGTCAAATGAATGAATAAAGCCTTTCAGCAAAAGTAGTATTGAGCTCAAGACATGATTTTTAGAGAAATTCATTTAATAGGCTTAAAGAAGAAATTTCCAAGAAGCGAAAGAACATGTAAAAAGTACTTTATTCTAAGCAATATTTTCAAATTCCCTGAACTACATAATTAAAAAGACTCTTAGACTTGTGGTCAATTTTACAATTATAAATATAATTCTATAAAAGTAACCCAGAAAATGGTTTTTCCCGCCTCAATGCATTAATACCAAAACCTGAAAACTCCATGCACACATGTGAGATTTGACTCAGAAAGATTCCTTCTCCTAGGCAATATCTAAATCAAAATTATGTTTCATTTCTTCACAAAAGAGTAATAAAAATAAACTGTTTTCATTTATTTCAACTAATTGCCATTTCTGCCCCTCTTAGCACTGAACAACATAACAACTTTTTAAAAATCTATGTACAGAAGTAATTTTGTTGAGTTTTTCTTTCTTCAAATGCAACTCCAAATTCAGTTCTTGTGGCTTATCTAGTAAAGCCACAGCTCAAATGTTACACATAGTTTTATAGGCAGCAACTTTTGGACTGCATCAGGTAAAGAATATAGTCTGAGGTACTCACTTGGTTTTAAAGACAGCAAAATTCAGTTTTCAAACTTATTGGCAAGAAAACATAGTAAAACACTTTGAGATTTGCAACTCAGTATCAGCAAAACTTTAAATACAGAGTCACACACATTACATAAACACATTCACACGTTTTGTTAATATTTTGCAAATTCATTATATTTACAGTACAGATTTAGCTTCATAATCCTTCATTTCATTTAGACAAAAATGTCACAAGTCATTAAATTAATTTAAAACTCTCTAGTGTGGATATACTCTGCCATCTAAAAGTAGTATCTTACTTTTAAAGTTTAATTTATTTGTTGAAAGGAATTGTACATAAGTATGATGTGGTATGTGATGTATCTGTATGACATCGGATGTTCAAATCCGGGAGAGCATATCTTGCCATTTATTATTTATGTATGATGAAAACATTCAGCATCCCTTCTTGTAGCCTTATTAAATGTTAAGAGCATGGTCATTATCTACAGTGGTTGTGCCAGTCACTTTCTTATTGATGAGAGAACATACCCACAGCCACCACTTGAGGAAGGAAAGGCCAATTTTGGTTCGTGGTTAACAGTCCCTAGAGATTAGCTCCAAGGCACAAATGGCCCAGTCAGAAGGCTTGGGTGGAAGAAAGCTGCTCACCTCATGGCATCCAGGAGCTGGAGAAAGAGGGGAGCATCTATGGAGGGAAATCCAGTAAAGCCTTTGTGAGCACAGTCCCTTCTGGAAATGTGCTTGAGATCAGAAGCACTTGCATAATACAGTGAATTTCCCCACAAGAAACAACAGAAAAGCTGATCTATTCCAAACACAAAAAATGTTCATATAAAAATGGTTACAATACTGTAATATAGTACAAAATAATAAAATGCCAAAGATTACTTTTCATTTTTTCTCTATTTACAGTTTGGGGTTCTTATAAAAGAGAACCATGCAACACTTTTAGGCTTGTATGTCTGACTACACTACGCATTGTGTTCTCAAGGTATACCCATTCTCCTGTGAAAAATAACAGCATGAAGAGACAACTCTGTACATAAAATAGTTGGAAAAATATTTTGCTATTTCCAATAGAAAAATATTTTTCCAACTATTTTATGTACAGAGTTCTAATATTTAAGATATATAAGAAGAACTCAAAAGAAATTAGACTCATCAAATTAAAATACCCAGACCGGGAAGATAGCTCAGCAGCATGAAAGCCTGCCTCACAGGCTCAAGATCCCGATTTCAACTCCCAGTTGGAAACAGACAAATAATAATAATAGTAATTAAATTTCTATAAAAGAAATGACAAATCAAAAATGGGAAGCTAAATGAAAACACTTCTCTAAGGTACGAACACCTACTAAATATTTGAAAAATTTTGCCGATAGCTGTGGCCATTAGAAAAAATGCAAATTAAAGCAACATTGGGCCCAATTCCATCCTTTATCAGAAGGAAAGACCACCATGAAGAAATCAAGTAATAACAAATTCTGACAAGACTATTGGTGAAAAGACTATATTTTTGGTAGAATATAAACTAGTATAACCACTGTAAAAATCAGTAAAAGATTCTTAAAAACTGAAAATAGACTTACACTCAGCCAAGTTATTTGCCTTCAGACTATTTTTTATATTACTTTCAGTTTGGCATTTTCCATGTTCACAGGCTTTAAACAGTATTGAGACTTGGGGAACATCAGGGACACTTGGTGTTTCTCCACAATATCCAATTATGCATCTCAATCCAAGCAATGAGAGTCTATGGTCATGAATAACAGAAGGAATGGGAGACATGTCAGGAATATTTTATGGTTATGGAAATTCTGATGAGATTTAGTGAACACATCACATGAGTAAAGTTGTGCTGGGAGCCTTCCTCGGTGCACCACAAACTTGGCTTCAATGGGCAGTACCTGAAACGTCAGAGGGGTGTTTGCAGAAGAAAAGTTGAGACTTGATCATTTGACTTGAAAAATCCTACTTTGACATGAATTCTTTGATGATGACTGTTTTGGTTGTTCTAGTTCAACTATTAACAGCACCACCTAAAATAGGATGGTTGTAGATAAAACAAAATGTCACGGTCTGATTACGCCTGTCCACAGATTCCCCTGTTGGTTGAAGCCTCCATTCCAGATATCACAGAATATGGCTGATTTGGGGATAGGTAAACTGAGATCCCTCAGGCAAGCTGAGGCCCAGAGTGGCTCTACTGCAATCTAAGTGACACCTTCTAAGAAGGAGGTTGGATATGCAAAGGAGTACCCATAACACACTGCATCCAATTAGGATGAAGGCCACGGGAAGAAGAGTAAAGTGCTCTCTGGAAACCAAGGGGAGAAGAAACTTGGTGAAGAAATTGACCCCTTCTGCCAACACTGCAACCCTGGGTTCTCAAGCTCCAGAACTGTGAGAAACGAAATCACTATTGATTCAGCTTCCTGGGCTCCAGCATTTTCAATTAGGGGTGATAGAATACACTTCCAACATACTTTCATTTATTCTCAATGGCAAAAGATACTGTCTCAAAATTATTGCAGGTACTTTGTGTTTTCAAGAGACATTTTAGAATATGATATTTCAATTGAAGTTTAAAAGCCATAACTTGCCCTGGTTAGCAGTGGTTTTCATTAGAAAGTTACTTCTCATGTTTTCAATGTTTGACCCCAGAATGGAGCCCTACATGGGTGTAGTATCAGATGGATACACATACTTATGGGTGCACATGCTCCAGTGCATCCATAAGGTTGGCAGAAAACAGTTAGATATTCCTACCAGTAAACGAACTTCTACCCTTAATGATCAGATAATGCTAAATTTCATCTAGTACACCCCAATAAGACATTATAAAAATAGAGAGCTCAGAACATATGCCATTAAAATTCACTTGATCAAAATTGTAAAAGTGTTCCAAGAGAAACATCCTGTCTAGTTAAGGTCAGCTATTAGTCTCTAGATAACACAGTGTCATTGGGTCACTAACTTTGCAAAAGTATAATTAAAGGACTGTTTTCTTGTAAAAAGAAAGCAGGGGACCATGGTTGCCCTCAGGGTGGAGCAGCTCCTGCCTGCTTACCTATGCAGGTACTTTAGACCTCTGAGCTATTTCACTGGCTCTGATATGTAAGCCTTCAATAATGTAGTGTACATAAATAGAATAGTATAAAGCAACAGGGCTGGGGAGATAGCTCAGTGCAATGTGTGCTTGTCTGGCAAGCTCAATGTCCTGAGTTCAATCCCTGGCACTGAAGAACCAAAAAGAATAATATAAAGTAACATATCCCTAAATTCATTAATCACTTAATAATGTCTAATCTCACAAGCTCATCATTAAGTTTAAGATTACATATTTATTTATGTCAGTGATATATATATGTGTATATATATATATATATATATATATATATATATATATATATATATATATATTATATATATTTATCTGTTTCATCTAGGTACCTTAGATATATATGCAGTGAGTAATGGTAAAGCATAGAAGACAGTATTGATAGAGAAAAAGAAGGGCTACAAGGATAGCAACATTTTGGTGCTTTCCTTTCAAGGTAAGTGAGTACTCAGGACATAAGAGAACTTGTAATGTAACATCCTATAACTCAGTGGTGTCCAAAGTTTTCTGATCAAGTAGATTATGGGGCCACAGAGGAAGGTGGTCAATGATGTATAATGTGCCTAAGGAGAGTCACATGGAGAGAAAACATTCTCTCAGGCTTTCACAGAGAGCAAAGTGGTCACAGCAATTGTTTGACCAGTTTGCTGCCTGACAAAGGATCCACAAACTGTGGTACAGGGTTTCAGGGTAAATACATGATGAATACATAGACCTATATAGATACATACATTCATTTGGTAAAAATATATTTTACTTTGTAATTTTTACATAAATTACTGATTGATTATATTGAATGGATGTCTGAAATGCCTCTGATAGTGATGCCTCTTCGATGTCCCTTAACTCATTAAAACTTTATTGTGAGTATCTTTAACCATGGAAGAAATGCACATTTGACCAATTATGTTAAATGTTTTGCCACGTGTCTTTAGGAATAAATACCTTACCTTAACTACAGGATTAGTTTGGTAAAATAGGTAGGTATACAAGACATTTAATGATAACCTAGTTTTTTGTTGTTGTTGTTTGTTTTTAGTCTTGGCAGGGCTGGGGATTGAACTTGGGCCCTTGTGCTTGCCACGCAAGTGCTTATTGTACTGAGCTATCTCCCTGGATCCATGATGACCCAATTGTAATCAATACAGTCCAGAAGATATTGGATAAAATGAACAATATACTTTATTGAGGAGACTTCACCTCAATTATTATTTTTAAGTTCAAACTTAAAAAGAATAGTATAACTGTTGAATGCCATGGAAATTCCTTACATAAAACTTTAAAAAGTTGTCTTCAGGTTATATTCCTAAGGTGGTTGTTCACAGATTTTATGTGAATGATTTTTTTTAAATAGAATGATCTGAGCTGGAGAGATAGATTTTAGCAGCTGAAGTGCCTGCATAGCAAGCACAACACCCTGAGTTTGATCTCTGATACTAGCAAACCACCTACCTAAAAGAATAATTGAACAACAAACTAACAAATAAATAAAATATTATGAATCCAAAAACTGATCAAATTACAGTGTTACAAATTTGGTCTCAGACCCAGACTGGCAGGATTACTGATTCACAGGGCTGGCAGTCACCAGGTTATCATAGTTCTAAAATGATCATAAGAGGACTGAAGATTATGAGCAGTAGGGTTTGAAAGTCCCTGGGCATTCAAGGTTCTTCCAGAAATATTAGCATCAAAAGGCAATTATACCTTCAGCTGCAAAAAGGATTGGCTTGCCTTTTTCATTCTCTTCCTCTGGAGCTGCTGCCACTGCCTCCACAACTGGAGAAATCATGTGGGAGCCTGCACCTGAATCATCCTCTGGTTTCTGCCCTTCAGATTATTTTACCCAAAGATTTAAAGCCATCATAGTACAGTGATACTCACACACCCATGTTTGTAGCAATGAAATTCATATTAGTTAAATCTTGAATATTACTCTTATATCCATCAACAAATGAGAGAAAGGAAAATGGAATATTTGTGTGTAATAGTGTATTACTCACCCCAGGTTCTAAACAATGAATTAGCAAGCAACTATCAAACTCAGTTCATCAAATAATTGTAATTTTGTTATGGTTTCTTCAAAATATCCATTTTGTTCCACTGACACACATTTGTCACTCTATATCACTCATCCTTAGAGAGTAACATGAAACAAAAGTTCATATTTTTCTGTACAGTGTCACACTAAGGTAGAGCAATGATTTACATTTATGATTTTATTTTGTCGAGTTTTTAAAGTGGGAAGTTGAATCTAACATCTGGGATGCAATTCAGGAATTAAATGCAGAGGGAAGACATTGCCAGAGTCACAGGCTTCCACAGCACAGTCATTTATTTACAAGCTAACCGTTTGTGTCACATTTAATGACATTTTGTGCTATTTTGCACCTACTCTTAGGAATAAAGGAATTAACAAAGCATTTATTTTCATCTATACAATACACTTTCACTAAACCTTGTGAATTGCTCATTAAAAGTCTTACATGTTTAAGTATAACAGTACATTAATAGGAATGCAATTAGGTACTTATTGCTTTTGTCATTTAAAGTAAGTTAACCAGATGGCATGAAATCTTCCAAAAGAGATTTTCAACAAACAATCAGATGTAATTAATATGCATCAGTTACCTCATTAAATATATGGTGACTGGCTCATTGAGTATAAGGTACACACTCATTTGAGACGAACTGTATATTCCATTCTGCGTTTATCATTATTTTGCTTGACTGGTCAAGTGAAAATGACTTTACAAGCTAAAATATTTTAAAGTATGAATATTTTGTATTTTGCATAACTCTTTCTTCAATGCCAAAATAGACCTTGACATTAGTTTCTTGGAAAAGAGAAGAGTTCACTTAATATATAACAATAACAGTGACAGCAGGTAAAATAACTTGAATTTTTATTTAAAATTAAATGTTAGAATAAGTGCACAAATTTCATGCCTTAGAAACAGTGATCATTTAATCATTAGAACTTTTACATAAATGCATTACATGTGAACATTTCCATAGAACTGAAAGTAACTATTTCACTTCCTTTCTCTATTTGTCTGTACAGCTAAAAATAAAATTGAGTGTGCATCCTCCTTGTAGCATAGAAAGACTGTGCACTATCTTGTGAGGTCTTAGTCCTTATACTTTGATTAACATGATGATGGAGTGGCAACAGGCTGTCAGAACACTGGATTGGTTAGATGCATCATCCAAAGAACTGTGAAAAGTAACATGGGGCAGGTGTTGTAGTAAGACTGCTTGTCTCTAACAGAAATACACTGCCACATTCAAAACTCTTACGGCATTGCTTGTCTTATGGATTCCCAGCAATACATTACTTGGAAAATATAAAAGTGGCCTGCTATGAGACTTTAAATAATAACCTAAATATATGGATATAACAATCAACAAGATCCACACAAATCTTTGAATTTCTTCTCTTAGGGTATATCCAAGCCACTGCTATGATAAGGTTTTGTTGATAATCACTAACTTTATTTTCAGCCTCACACTGTAAGCTAAATGATCAATTCTATTTAAAGCATTTCCTACAACTTTCACGAACATATAAAAATATACATATTCTGTACTTATTGCATTAATTTTTGAATTCAATAGAAAGTGCAAGACGCTTTCAGAAAATTCCAGTTCCAAGAGACTTAGAATTTACTACTCTAAATATAAAAATGTGGAATGTGATTTTCTGTATTCCAAAAACTGTAAATCCTTGAATGAAAATACTCATATGCAAGCGGTTTCTCTTCTTTCCTTCCTTCCTCCCTCCCTTCCTTCCTCCCTTCCGTCCTTCTGTTTCCCTCTTTCTTTCTTTCTTTCTTTCTTTCTTTCTTTCTTTCTTTCTTTCTTTCTTTCTTTCTTTCTTTCTTTCTTTCTTTCTTTCTATTTTTTCTGTCTTCTTTTTGTGGTCCTGGGGATCTAACACAGAATGCAAGACAAGAGCTCTACTGTTGAGCCCCACCCACAATCCTCGTGGGGAAAATTGAAACCATTTTTTTCATCACCTTTATTAGCAGAGGAGTTTAATCTCTTATTTATCATCATCATTACCATCACCACCACCATTAGTTCTTTGTTTAACTTGGTCTTTTCTCTTACATATTTAATTTGATCATTTTTAGTATTTAATTTATTTGGGTTTTTGTTTAGTACATGAGAATTATATTCAGTTTAGGCTCAATCTACTACATACAAATAACCAATTTTCTCAACACCATTTTTTCTCACGGTTTATATCATTTGTCTACTATGTAGGGTGAAAATATTAAGTTTTCTTTGTTTCTTCTCTTGTACCATACAATATTTATGACCTAAATCTTTAATTTCATATTGTCAGTGTAACATAAACTTATTCATTTATAATCACATAGTAATTATAAGGTTAAAATCCTGATTATCCATTACTCTTTTAGAGCAGACTTGTAGACTGAAGTTAATCCCTGGAAGCAAACATAACCTATTGTTAACTGCCTACATCCCATTTTTATCTTGCTGACTTATAACAAGGTGAATGATACTTCATTTCCAAAAGGAAGTTAAGGAAGGGAATTAAAGTAGAAATGTAGAATTGGCAAGTTGGAGATTATGCTAGCATGAAGTTGGATTTTTTCCCCCCAGATAAATAATATCTATCACTCTAAGTTTCTCTTCGGACAGCTGCATTAAGCACAGGGAAAAAATTCAGCTCATGACCAATTTAAAATGAAGTATCAAATAGGAAACTCCCATAAAGCTAGATTAAACCCAATGCTAAATCCTTAATGACAACATCGACAAGAATTAAATTCCCTCTTCAGAGAATTCAGCAACTGGACCTTCCTGAATCATGTTATATCATTCTTAGCCACAATTTCAGTAACACAAAGGTATGAGTTTTAAAGTTTACACTAATTGGATAGTCTGGGACACCACAAGACTAAATTAATATAAAGTAATAGCAGAGAGATTAAGTACACCAATGCTGAAAGGAACCAACATGAATGCTTTATGGAAGAAATGATCCTCGTCCCTGCCTGGAAGTAGAAAGGGCAGCAGGAGACGGGCTAAGGGTAGGTCACTCAGCATTTCTACTGTAACTACCTATCTTTCACAATAAACTGAAAGATATAGATAGATAGATAGATAGATAGATAGATAGATAGATAGATAGATATCCAATGCATGGATCATGATTTTGAGTCAAACACATGCAATCCATTTAAGCTAATAATGAAATTGTAATATCTCATAACCTTTATTGAACTACTTTTTATAATCCTCATATTGGAATAAGCACTTCCTACAGTTGGTCTTATTTAAGTAATATCTGAAAACAGACCTTTGAAGCAAAGAGTATTTCACGGATTAGGCAGTTTTGTTGTAGGAAGGTAAAGCATTTGCCCAAGGCCACAAAATAATTAATGATAGAATTGTGACTTTTTAAACCTCAACATGAGTTGGTAAATAGTACTCATTTCAAATACAAGGTATGTGCTTTTCCGTCTGAGGAGAACTGATATTAAACACTTGCTGTATTCAAGCATAACTCTGCTGCCATGATCATGAAAGGCCCCCATCCTTGGTCAGAATCATATAGCGGGCTTTACTTTTGGTCAATACAATTTTCTAAGCTTTTTTTCTCTCATCAAAATGATTTTCATCAAAGACCTTGAGAAACAGAGAAAGACATCACAATAAGTCCATCTGTAGGAAGTGCTTCTTACAACACAAGGATTAGAAAAAGTAGTTCAATAAAGGTTATGTCATATTACAATGTCATTATTAGCATAAATGCATCTGAGATGTAAGAATGTGGATAGAAGAATGGAGCAGAACTGTGCTTTTTGCCCTGCATTTTTTTTTATTTGCTTGTTGATCATTTGTGTTGTTTTGTTAGCAACAGTTATCACTTCTTTTTTTAATGTATTTAGTACAGGTTCTGTAGGACCTCACTATATAGATTGGACTTGCAGTTTCGCTCCTCTTTTCAGACCCCCGAGTGCTGGGATTGCATGTGCTGCCACGCCCAGTTTCATTCACTGTCTCAGCACACCCCAGGGGCAGGGCAGGCATGGCATGCCAATGATCAAACCCTGGTTCCCCTGTCTGCCTAAGCAGGCACTTTAATCTGCTGTGCTGTCTGGCCAGCTGGCCAGTATCACTTCTTAGTTCTCTGTCTCTGCCTCCTCTTATTCACATTCTGATATCAGTTTCTCTAAAATATAAAATGTTATTTGGCCCTGGTACATTAGCACACATTCTTAATAATTGGAATGGGAAAATGAAAAAAAAGGGAACACATTTGTATATATGTATATTAGCACAACACAGCTTAGGTAACTGTACTACTAATCTCTACTAATTCATTGAAATAAACTACTACTATTATGGACTACTGGACTATATTGGAATATTTTGATGAATTTGCACACCCACAATATTTAAATAGCAATGGAATACCCTTGTTTGACAAAACCAAACAAATGAATGACCATTTTTTATCTGTATATTCAAAATAGGTAGGATAGATATACAGCTACACTGTCTTAATTCAATGAATAGAAGGATTTGTTCTAATAGTATTTGTGGACAGGATATCATGTCTGCATCTTGTTCAATGAATAATCACTAAGACAACAATATGCAAAGTATTTAGTTTTGAAACTGTCCTAATTGGTTTGAAACTGTCTCATTACTATTTGTTTCTCAATAAAATTATTTAAAAATAAAGAAATAACAGCTAGTGTTTATGTTGTTGGATCAGTGTTGCATGCCTGTATCTGATAAACTGAGCAACAACTTTAAAGATAACAATATGCAATATAGCCATTGATAATTTCTGATCATTTTGTTTTGGAATTCTGTAATGATGTTATTGTATTTTTCTCTTCAAAATAAGTTTTAAAAAGTAAAAATGAGTACATAAATGTTTAGTGTATTGAAATATTATGTGGATCACTGGAAAATTCTTGTACTGTAAAGGATTTACATGGTCAAAACTTTTACAAAATAATCTCATTTTAATTTATCATTTTTATAAATTCAAAGTTTTAATATTAGGTTTGTATAAATTTTTAAGCTACAATACGTTACAATACAGGAAAAAAAGACAGCCCTGGAAAATAAATCCATGGATGTAATCAAAGCTGGCCATGTTCCTCTGTTCATTATTCCATGACATGAATTTAATTTGATACTGTTATCATCTTAGTCATCTTTATTTCAATAAGCATATTAATGTTCCAGAGCTAAAGTGCTAATGCCTTCTCCTTTCCTGTCCTCAAATGTCTCCATAAAATGTGATGTGCCTGCTACAGCTCTAAAAATGTTTTACTAGTGCTATTGAAGTCAGTCTTGTATGACATTAAAATATTCCTAGAGATAGGGTCAATTCAGTGAGAATTCTTTAAGCTACTAGGTTGAGGTGTTCAAATAACTGGAAAGCATTAATACCTCTCTTTAGTTCACAATTTATTGGTGTATGGGGATATATTAGCATAAATAACAGATTTCTGTAAGGCAATAAATGAATTAACATTGAAATAATTGTGATTTGAAAATTTGTCTGCATATTATTTGATGGTCTTCCTATTGAACTTTGGAGGTTCATTTCCCTTTTCGTGAGCAGGAACACCGAAATGATATCCATTAAATGAACCGAATGCCACGGGAGTGGTGCCACAAGAGGCTGCCTGTGAGGGTGACATGGCCCCTTCCGTCTCTTGTTCCACAGCACCTGACAGTTAGAGCACTGAGCTGCCAGGTGAGATGGCTTACTACCACAAAGCGTCACTCATGGGGAAATTGTATGAAGAGCAGATACACATTCATGAGAAAATGCAGACAGAGATGACTGCCAAAGAACATCTATTTGGGACTATGTAGATCAACTATGCGTGGCTTACTAGTTGAATTCTAGACTTGTAAGTATGCAACCCATTGGACAGCTAATTTCATCTACTATTCACCAGGAGATACGACGAAGAACCACCCCGCTGAACTCAGCCCAGGACCAAAACTATGAGAAAGAACAGTGAAATTTATCACCACTTTCAACTTCTGGATTTAAAGATGGGTTCTATCATAACAGACAGTCAATTATTTAACTAATTCACAACAGAAGCTCAGAAAAGAGCACAACAATTATGAGAATAAATTATCTAAAGCAGTACGAAATGGGTAAACTTAATACATACTCAAGGTTCATTTACTATTCATAGTAGTAATGATTAAACATTTGCACATAGTGTTGATTATTTGAACTTTGACTAATTACTAATCAAATAGTGTACAGTTACTCAATTTCATACTTCCATTTTACTACAGCTTTTCTGCCCTAAAGAAAGAAAATTATTTAGGGTACTGTGAAGCATGCATTTAAGTGTTTATGTGATATACTTGCCGTGTAGTACAAACTGTATATTCAGTATATTTGCACAGAAATATAGAGAAAGAAAAGGTACACCTGCCCTACTCACTCAGTTGACATTACTTAATTCAAAATTAATAAATTTATTGTGCACTTAAAGACTTAGAGTAATGGAGACTTGTCAGATATAATCATGTGTACTATAATATTTAATTTTTACAAGAATTTTGTGAGGCAAGTACTTTATTTACAATATATATTGTAAGTCAAAAACTTCAATATTTTGCTTAACTCATATAGCTAATAAATTACAGAATGAATTCTCTAAACTTGAGTTTCTGCTTTTCAGTTCTGTGTTCTTTCCAGTATAGTAGGGTAACACAATAGCTCTATATTTGTATTTGTATAGTATAGTATAGTTATAAACTACCTTATATGTGAAAGAGAAAAATTAGGATTCAAAATAATTACAAAGAAAGCAATGTGTAATTTATGAAAGCAAACTACAAAAGTCCAAACTTCTCTTTCTTTTCATTTTTTAACATACAATATTGACAAAAATGAAAGACAATATCTTCTTTGTTTATGTGTTAATTTTTAACTATTATTTTTGTTAGTATATGTTGCCAGCACCAAATAATTACATTTATTATAGGGAATTGGTACATGTGTGTAATGCAACCCAAATCTTTTTTATTTTTATATTTCATTTGACCATTTCTCAAATGCAACCTCTAAACAATATATATTTACTTTAATTGTGTGGGTTTTTTCATTCTGGGATCTATGCAGTTCAGACTAAATGTGATCCTCCTGCCTCAGCCTCCCTAGTGCTGGACTTACAGGAGCATGATAGGACTATACGACAGCAGCCGAGATTATACCAAACACCCTTGTTTCAGGGTCATCATGGCATCCGTTACTCCAGTCCTTGTGCTTGCCAATGAGGAGCTGAGACCACCAAGCTGTCTCCCCAACCCCTCTTTAGTGTTTTAAAGGACTATCTTAAAGAATGCAATACCTAATGGAATATTACAAAAAGCAAAAGAATAATGTGACGTAATAGTAACTTGAAGTTTCATGAAATGTCAAGTCTCTGACTTTCTGAAAGCACTGAGACCATTCATTATCTTCATCCTCACCTCCTTCCTGGAGATTTGCTTTTCTTCCCTTGCTTCCAACTTTTGAGAAATGGAACTTCAGGGATTTTATTGGAAATAATTTCCTCTCCATCTTTTAAAAACTCAAACAAGAACAAAGAGTGTTAGCATCTTAAGAAGGTTTACAGTGTCCACATCAACTACCAAAAATAGCAACAAATAAGAATCATGAGTACCTACTATAGAGGAAATCTTTACCACCTACGTAAGGGCTGATTGATTCCTGGAATTCACTTCACTTCCATAACATTTCCATGAATTCACCAGACAGTTTATGGCTTTGAACAAAAAATACTCAGCAAGGCTCTCTGCTAATTTGGTATTGAATTATAAAACAGAATCAGAGAATCAATAAGAAAATTTAAAGTTCTACTATAATGGACAGACATCAAAAAAAATCTGAACTGATAAGTAAATAATGAGGATTATAAATCTCTCACAATGTTACTGTTCAAAAAATTGTACTAAAATATAGGTAACTTCCTTCTCAAATGTACAAATTCATCTTATTTCTTAGAGATACTACATAAAAGATTAAACTCTTAGATAGATTGACCTTGTGCTTTCCAGGGAGACAGTAATGTCACTGACGTATTTCCCATCGTGGAAAGATTTTTAGGGATGTTTTATGAAAGTTATTAATTAACTTCACCTAGTTTTATAAATATTTAACTATTTCCAAGTTTAGGAAAATGCTTTCACATGTTGGCTCTCAAAAACAGAGACACTATGAAATTCATGTAGGCTTTTATAACATTTTCAAAATTTTGTATTTACAGAAAAATAAGACAATGAGATAGCTCAGTGGACTAAGCACCTGCTTAGACAGACACAGGGGCCAGGATTTATCTCTGGCATGTGTTCTGTGCTGGCCTCTCCTCCCCTACCTGGGCACTCTGAATTGGCAACTGAGACTGGGCATGGTGACACACCCCTGTAATCCCACCACTTAGGAGGCTGAAACAGGAAGATCACTAAGAGTCCAATCTGCATAGTGAGACTCTGTAGACCCTGCCCTAAATATAAAAAAAGAATGAAAAGGAAAAACAGTGTTTCTCATAAACCCACATTATAACATTAGTAATGATTGATTTTATTAATGTATGTATTGTGAGACTATATTTTCAGGTTCATGAACATGGTGGGGTATTTATATAAATTCAGTTGATTTTTCAATGCTTCTTAGGTAGTTAAATCCATAAGCAACTGATTTGCAATGACTTTTGAATTGGGTACATTAAAATAATTCCAGTTGTGCTATAATGGTGTCATACAGGGACAATTGTAACGTAATAATGATATTTACAAGGTAATTTTGCTGGTGTTTGGAAACACTAGGAGACTTTTACAAAATTAAACAAAACAATTAAGAACTATAAAACACTGACCAGAAACCATATGAGTTAACTAATATTGTTAAGTTGCACAATTCAATAACATTTCCAGTTTTTAATCATACCTGTTCTTTATATTAGTCAAAGTTTGAGATAAATTAATAATGTCTTAACAAGCAGTGGATATAGTAGTCACAGTTACAGTAATAGTAAATCAACATAGGAAATTTATAAAATGCTCTTCAGCTTACCTATTACTATCTATAAGTGTTGTAAAATGTATTTATACAATGTGGAAAGTATTAGATCATTCTTGGTGCTTTGTGAATATTTCCAATATTACAAAGTTCTTCGAGTATCCTTGTTTCAGTGACAAAACTAGGAGTGTCAGTCTTTAGTTCACACGGTAGGCTACAGTAATCCATGAATAATTGTTATGAATGATACCATACATGCTAAAATGATAATATAGTTAAATGGCCATTTAGGGCCAGCGGATTGAAGCACCTGCAAGCAGACTCTGGAACTGAGGGTTAGATTCACCCCCCTCCCCCCGGGGAGCGCTACGAGCCTGCAATCCCAGCACTTGGGAGGTTGTAAGCAGGAGAATCACTACGAGTCCGATCTACTGGTGAAACCCTGAAAACCCTCTAGACTCTTCCCTAAAATATGAAAAAAAAGGCAACTTATGCTAATATACATTTCAAGTATAACTGACAAACTGGGACAGTGTATTATGTAATTAAATTTATATAACACTGTTGGTTTGCCTGGAAATTTTTCAAGAGCACTTTCACCTGGTAAAATGTGAAAGTAATGCTTAGTTCTCAGTCTTTGGGTTATATGAAAATTAAGAAGTTATGCCAAGTATTCTCCTATCCATATACTCAAGATGGGAAAACATCGTATCTTTCATCCATCAGTTCACCAATTCATTCATCTGATATCCCAGAAGAATCCAGCAAATGTAAATATCATAGGGAGGAGGAGGGTAACATTGTTGTCATGCTAGGATGTATGACAATTCTAGCTGGGCTACAGCTTCATTCAAATGTCCTCATGTGCCAAATGGTACCCCCCTTTGAGAACTCTTGCTCTATTATGGGTAAAAATGGGTTTTAAAAGCATTCAGTGAGGTACTATTTATCCAAATTTACTTCAAAAAAATTGAACAAAAGAAATAAAAACTTGAAAAAGCATAAGGAGATTTCCTTCTTATAAAACTATAATTTGATTGCCTCATATTATGATTCACACTTATTATTTCTTTCCACAGCCACTTAAAAAGTGAAGCTGTATAAACTGAATATTATATAAGAACTAAGAAGATTGTTTCAACATTCAAAAGGAAAAACATTAATTCCTAAGAAATACATTCTCAGTTACTTACTTAGCATACCTTTAGTGAGACAAGTTTGTTTTTCACAGTATACTATAGTAAAAATAACTTTATTATTATTTATTTACTGTTATTATTTTCTTATTTTATGTATTTGGTACGGGGCCTCACTACACAGCTTGGACTTATTTTGCTCTCCAGTTTCAGTTTCCCTGGCCCCGAGATTACAGGGGAACATCACCACATCCGATTTTGCACTGGTGGCTCGCCAGTGCAGCGTGTGGTGCCAGGGATCGAATCCTGGTCGCTGCTCTTGCCCAAGTACGCACTTAGTCCACTGAGCTATCTCTGTGGCTGAAAATAATTTTATTTTTTGTTGGACAGCCCTTTTTTCCTTTTCCTAACTGAACTTAGTGTGATTTACTATGTGTCTTGATTAGTTCTTGGTTTAATTGATTAATTTATGAATTCCAGAAAGAGAAATAAAAATAGAATCTAATGATTAAAGGTGTTTTCTTGAGAAAGGGTCCATCAGCCTCAATTATGAAGAAGTAAAATATATTTAAAAAAAAAACCTGTCCTTCAAAAATCCACTTTTTACTCAGAAGCTACTTCAATCAGTTGAAAATTTTTGAATTCTACGTGTATTAGATTAATCCATTTCTAACAAGCCAAAAGGAATAATGAGGAAATACCAGGAATATTCTCTAAGCTATAAAAAAAACTGAAGAATTTTTGAGAGCTGTTTAGAAACAGCACAGCCAAACATCCAAAATAATTAAATGCTTTGCTAAGTACTAATTTCTTGAACAGGACAGGACTCAGTGACTTTGACAGAAAGTCATAGACAAAATTATCCTGGAAAAAACACTTGCTGTCACATCCCAGTTTAGGAACCAGTACCCAGCAATTGTCTCACACTGGTGACTATCAAGTCCACCTAGAAGGGCAGAGCATCAGTCTTTGGAGTTCAGCGTTGTAAGGTGAACCAGATGGGCAACATAGCTCCCTCTGTAGCTTAGAAACCTTCCTTAGAGAGCTGACCACAATGGATGAAAATGCCTTCAAGCAGGCACAGGGGCCAAGAGTTCCATCGCAGGGACTGCTGTTTCACCTTTACCCCCAGAGAGCAATGAGAGAGCAATTGACACTTGGAGTGGTGTTGCATCTGTAATCCCAGCCCTTAGAAGGATGTAAACAGGTAGATTACTATGAGTCCAATCTAGTAGTGAGACCCTGAACACCCTGTAGACCCTTCCCTAAAATACAAAAAACAAATTCCTTAAGCTGAACTTATTACACTACTGTTCTGACTTCCAAGGTATTTCCATTTCTTGCCTTAATTACTCAATGTAAAATTAAAATCTCCAATACTTAAGATAATGTTTTATTTTAATTTTTGCTACTATAGCAAATTGACCTTTTAGGTTGTATTTTTCCTGTTCTTTGTTTCTCTATGCTTTTCTCTACTCAAATTAACGTGACGTACCTTTCAATCCAATTTTATGTTTTTCCTTTGCACATATTTCAATTTTTCCATGTTTCTTTCTGAATTTTGTTGATACAGCTATACATACCTTTATTGTTACTTCATATAACCAGAACTAAGACTGCTGTCATCAACCCAAGTAGCTTTGTCTTTAATAGTTGCAAATTCTCAACAATTTCCCATTTAGGTTCTTGCCTATCTTTTTCTTTAGAATTTATACAAATAATATTGATGACATTGTCAACATTTTCATTTCTTTTCCATTTAAAAACATTCCTTCTTAGTCAGTGGTATAGCTCAGTGGACTAAAGCTCAATTAGGTAAGGCCAGCAGTGCCACGCCTGCTCTTGGGCATGTTAAGCTAGTGATAGAGTTCAGGCATGGTGGTGCACACCTATAATCCCAGCACTAGAGAGGCTAAAATCAGTAGGATCACTGTGATTCTGAGCTGCATACTGAGACCCTGCAAAAAATGAACACTTAAATAAAAATTTCATCCTACAATTTCTTATGACATTTTATGTTGCAATGTATTTAAATTCTTCAGCTGTCTTTCACATCACCGCTAATTTGCTATTGAATTATAAAATACAAACAAAATCAAAGAATCTGTAAAATAAAAAACTTAACTGACTACTGAAGAGATTTGATTGACCTTACCAGATACAAAAGTGGCATTTCTTGTTATATAGGCCTTGCTCTATCTTGGTCTTAACCATCCAACAGAAAAGTATAAAAACAAAGCCATATTAATATGCCGAGCTGTAAAAGGCTCAAGTCAACAAGTTCTAACATTGCCAACTTCTAACACTATCCTACGGATAAACCATTACTATTATGGATTGCTGGACTATATGATATATTTTGCTGAATTCACACACCTACAATATTTAGATGACAATGGAATGCCCTTCTCTGAGAAAACTAAACAAAAAAAGGGCATACACATAAATGACGATTTTGTATCTGTATATTCAAAATAGTTAGAACAGACATACAGCTACTTTTTCTTAATTCAATGAATATCAGGATATCATGTCTGCATCTTGTACAATGAATAATCACTAAGAAGACAACAATATGCAATGTATTAATTATTGAAACTGTCCGACTAATAATTTTTTGCAACTGTCTCATTATTATTTGTTTCATGACAAAATTATAAAAAAATTAACTGACTACATTGATAGTTTTGTTTCTCAAAATTCTCTCATTCTTTTGTTTTTGGCAGAAAACGGGGATTGAACTCAAGCCCTTGTGCTCGTCAGGCAAGTGCTTATTCTACTGATTCATCTCCCCAGCCCCTATTCCTCAATATTCTTAATGTAATTTTTCTTTATTTTTATTTCTGTCCTGCTTCACCTCTTTAATCATCTTAAATGCTTACTTATCAGAATCTTTCCATTTGTATTATTATGTGATATAAATTACTTTCTTCATTTCTTCTCCTGAATCACTTTGGAGATTATCCTGTTTTTCAGGATAATATTAACAGCTTTACAGAAGACTCACATGCGTTAGCAATTGTGTTCCCATTAATATATTTGGAACTATGATGTGCAACTGTGATGTGCCAGGAACCCTTATAATTTCTTAACAGAGTAGAACAAAGCAGCATTAGAACAAAGAAAATCTGTACCTGTTACTGTTGTTAAAAGTGCATGTACAGAAACCATCTGAGACAACTGTCATACAGTGTTAATTTCCTGAAGTGTTTCTCTAGTGCTGGATAAGATTTCAGACTGATGCTTTTGGATTTGTGAGGGTTATTTTGAATGATAGCTTAAAATTTGGTCTCTCAAAGATGGTGTGAAATTTCTGTAATGTGCATGTCATTCAGTCTTACTTGAGCAGTTCTGAAATGAAAAAATCGGAACTTTCAAAAGGATACAATTTTTGGGTTTTGTATCATAGATTTCCCACAAAGGCCTATATGCTGCCAGTCAGGGGCACTTCTGAGAAGTAGTAGAACCTTTGAGACAGAAGATCTTGCAAACGAGTCAGGTCATAGGGTTTACACCCTAGAAAGAGATAACTGGTGCTCTCTCCCCTTCCTTTCTCTCTTTTGCAACCATGAGGACAACCAGTTTGTTCCTCTGCATGCTGAGCACTACGATGTGCAGCTTTGCCATAGATGCAATGACAGAACCAGTCTACCACAAATGGAGACCAAGAAACAAAATAAGTCTGTCTTTCTTATATGTTGATTTTATCAGGTATTTTATTACAGTAACAGAAAGTTGACCAACATGTCATTTCAGACTATTCAAGTGCTATTGCTATTTTCCTGAAACTCAAAATTTGCACTTTTAGTGGGTATGTTTGTTTTTAGTGGGGGTGGTGATACAGTTCAGACTCATAGTGATCCTCCTGTTTCAGTCTCCCTAGTGCTGGGATTACAGACACGGGCCAGCACACCCGGTTTTGGGGCCAGTATATCAAGCCAGTCCTGAGGATTGAACTCTGGTCTTTGAGTTTTCCAGGTGATGTTTATCTATTTATTTATTTATGTATTTTTATTTTTTGCAGAACTGGGGATTGAACTCAGGCCCTTGTGCTTGCCAGGGAAGTCCTTATTCTACTGAGCCATCTCCCCGGCCCTCCACGAGAAGTTTAGATCCCTGAGTTATCTCCCCAGCCCCCAAATTTTAAACTTTTAGATAGTTTATTGTAACTGACAAATCTTGATTGTTCAATGTGATTATTTGATACATGTACACAATGCATAATAACTAAACCAGGATAATTACCATTTTAATCATTTATCATTTCTTTGTTTCAAACCTGAACTCCTCTCTTCCAGTTCTTTGAAAAATGTAAAATAAAATGTTGTGAAGTTTAACCAAACCTACAGTGTCTTAGTAATTTTTCATTGATTCTACCTGCAATGACTGAACAGCATTATTCAAAGACATATTTGGCATTTACAGGCTTTTCATGATTTTCTCACTTAACATTTTCTTTATTTCTAAGTTTCAAAATTCAAACAACTTTGAGCTAGTGTTCTAGTCATCTTCTCTTGAATGATTGACAATTTTTGTCATATTTTGCAGCAAGAAATGTCATCAGCAATCTAGAACCAATATAAATGATTTTAAACTATACAAAACTAACATTCTTTGTTAATAATTTTATATCTACTAATTTGATTCTAAACTATCCAATTTAATTATAGAAAATAAAAAATATAACTACTGCAAGAGTGTATCAGCTCTTAGAGCTGCTGTATAAATTTATGACAGCATCATTGACCAACTAAAATATGCCAATTTTTGTTTATTTATGGTGTTCTCTTTGATATTACAGTTCTGTAATTATTATACACAAATGTAACATTTTCCATTCACCTGTCTAGAACTTACGTTTTGTGTGTGTGTGTGTGTGTGTGTGTGTGTGTGTACGCAGACACATAGAGATCCTCCTGTTTTCAGCCTTCCTAGTGCTCAGATTACAGGTACATGCCACCACATCCAGACTCTATCACCAGCTCAGCTCACCCAGGGGTGGGGTCAGTGCTGCATATGGCACCAGGGATCAAACCCTAGCCTGCTGAGCTATCATGCTGGCCCTGAACTTATCTTTGGATGCTGTATTGCTTTATCAAACCATCAAAATGCAAGACTCTTTATATCACTTTTACCAGACATCATTTGAGCAAAATCTTGGTATTAGTCATTATCTTGTCACTGTACATTCAAACATACCAAATACTTGCAACTTATAGGTGGTTTACATTGACTCATGGCTTTCAGAAACTTCGGTCCATGGTCAGCTATCTAAACGCAGACAGACAGAGGAAGTGTGGTGATGGAGAAAATGAAGCGCGGTGGCAGCTAGGGGATAGAGCACGTGTGAATGCCCTTTATGATGTATTTATTTGTCACTTATAATTCTTTATCTGAGAAGTATCTATTCATTTAAGATGTTCGTTTGTGAATTGGATCTTTAAAGTTTGGAGGTCTGATTGTTCTTTTGTTTTGTTTTGGTACTAGAGATTGAACTCAGGATCCTGTGCTTGCCAGCCACGTGCTTATTCTACTGAGCTATCTCCCCAGCCATGGAGATCTGTTTTTTTAGTAGACTTTGGTCTGGGAAAAAAACAGGCAAAAGTTTTTCCTGTTCTGTGAGTTGTCTTTTCACCTTATTGGTGATTCCTTTTGCTATTCAAAAGCTTTCTAATAAGTTAAGATCAACTGCTTATTCTTTGTAACACTTGCTGCACGATTGGGATTTTGTTCCTAAAGTCTTTATCTACACTTATGGCTTCAAAAGTTCTACCTATGTTACCTTTCATCAATTCTAGTGTTTCTCTGTTTAGTATTTAGATCTTTCTTTGATCCATTTTATTTTAATTTAATGCATATTGAAGGACATATATCTTGTTTTATTTGAGAGAGGCAAATAAATTTCATCTCACCTATAAAGAACAGCTAATATCAAGAAATTGTCCAATAAAAAAATGAAGGTTGGGGCGGAAATAAATCATTCTTTACTGTTGGTGAGAGTGGATACTAGGGCAATCACTGTGGAAATCAGTGTAGAGACTCCTCAAAAAACCCTTAAATTATTATAGCAACAATAATAATAGTTATATCTTGGAAAGAGCACACATTTCTGTCATTGGATGAATGGACAAAAAGGATGTACAGTAGAGTACTACTCCATCATAAAGCAGGATAAACTTGAAAAATTTCTTTATTTCTTTTTTTTCTTTTTGGCTGAACTAGGGATTGAACTCAGGCCCTTGTGCTTGCCAGGGTAGCACTTATTCCATGGAGCCATCTCCCCAGCCCCATAAACTTGAGATGTTTCTAGGTAAACAGATGTACCTTGAGATCATGTTCTTAAGTGAATTTGAATTGGACAAAAACATCCAAACACCCCAGGGTCTCTGGTGTGAGAAACCAAAAGTGTAAATAAAGACCAAAATATATAATGGACATTGTGAAACAGAAGGAAGATGTACAATGGGAAAGGGAATGAGAAAACAGGTAGGGAGGGAAAAGGGGAAAAGAGGAGAAAACAAAGGGTAAATGATAACAAAGACCTTGTAAATAAGGAAGGGAAGAGAAGTTGAATGGAAGGGAAGGGAGGGGAAGCGGACAAAAAGAAGAATCAAGATATGTCATACACAAGTGCAAATTCCCTCTGCTGAGTGTGTACCAATAATATTAATTAAATGTGAAGGGATAATTTCATTGGGTAAAAAGAAGTGCATTTGTCCATGTCACATTCCTGACCCACCTTTTCACAGCAGATTCGGTTACTGAATTCACTGTGGATGGATTCACTGATGAACAGAGCGTTTCCATTATGCAATCATCATCCTGATGCATGAGCTATCTGGGAAGCATTCCAGCTCCACACCATAGCATTCCACCCAGCCCCTGAAAGGCTGATCCTTGTCTCATTCTGCAAAATGTTCATATCCATCTTGAAGACTTGCAGTCTTAACTGTTTCACCATTGTTGACAAGTGCAATTTTAAACACTCCTCTGAGATTTAAGGCAAATTCTTAGCTGCCAATCCTTACCAAAAGAAGAGAGAAGACACACACAGAGAGAGAGAGAGAGAGAGAGAGAGAGAGAGAGAGAGAGAGAGAGAGATACTTCCAGTATCAACAACAAAAGATGAACAGTCCTAATCCAAAAGAGAGAAATAAGGAGATAGAAAGGAACTGTATTGTCTTGAAGGTGATGAATTATTTTTTTCCTGCATCTTAGTCGTTTTAGAGAGACCCTTTCTTACCTTTTCACTAACTGTAATGGCATCTTCACCATCTGAAACTCTGTCTTTACTTTCACTCAAACGGTTTTTCAGGCTTGTGATTGACATTTTAAGTTCCTCTATATCTCTTTGACTCTGCTTCATGCAATCTATTTCCCTCCTGTATTGTTCATTTAAAGAATCCATCATTTTTCTAATCTCCTCTATGTTTTAACAATGTCTTCTTTAGAAACAGTTATTCTTTTATTGAAGAGTTGTTTTCAGATTGGGTTTCCTCCATATGTTTCTGTATTTGATTCTTTATTTTGATGCTATGAAAGATTTCTTTTTCTACTTCAGAAATTAATTCTGCCCTGAGTTTCTCCATACTTTTCTGCTGTTTTTCCTTTCTTCTGATGCTATTGATTCACACATGTCAGCTGAGCTAATGTCTTCTGAACTTATTTTTGGTGGGCACTGGGTTTCCTCTACATGTTTCTGTGTTTGATTCTTTACTTCAGATGCTATGAATGCAGAGATTTTTTTTTTTTTTTAATTTCAGGAATTGGTTCTGCTCTGATTTCCTCTATACCTTTCTGCTATTGTTTCTTTACTTCCAACACTATCAATTCATACATTTCAGCTGAGCTAGTGTCCTCTGCACTTGTTATGGGTGGGCTTGAGGCCTGCAATTGAGTTTTACTCCTTGTCATTATCATTTCTTATAGTACTGACTTCTGACCTTTGGTGTAGAGCTTTGATACAGTTATAACCTTAGCACCTAATGAAATTCTGGTGTAACTCTCTTAAATTTGAGTTTATCCAGTTATGCCTGTCTTGGGTCTAGCAGTTGTGTTCGGTTCCTTCCTGCTGCAGCCCTTAGAAGTGAAGATGTTGTGCCCCCCAGAGGGGGCACAGCAGTGAATCTGTGATGCCTCTCAGTTGTGCCTCTGGCCCTGGGGGCACAGGGGAACACAGAATTTCTCACATACACTATCTGGGCCTGGGCTTGGGTTGGATCTGGGGGTCCCAAGAATGTTGCAGAAGTTCTCACCCACTGAGCTGGCTTGGAGGTAAGGGCTCTGGAGGGGTGGAGGGGTCCTGAGGGCATGGTAGAGGGTCTACTCACATGGTCCAGAAAGGTCTTGTGGGAGCAAGGGAGCCAGAAGCTCTCCCACACACTCACCTGGCCTGAGCTGGGCTGGATGCGGCATGCAGGGTGGGCTGTGCTGGCTCTGGAGGGACGGGGAGGTCTGGTGAACATAGGAAAAAGTCTCTTTCTCACCCGGTGGGCCTGTTCTTGGTCCGGCAAGCACAGGAGAGAGCAGAAGTTCTCCCACACACTTGTAGGGCCAGGGGTGGTCAGCCAAAATTTTGGCCTTAGCCTTTCAGTATCAGTGAAGACTCAGGACATAGGGGAACCTGTACTGTAATCATGTAACTCTGTAGTGTTCCAAATTTTCTGATCAAGGAGATTATAGGGCCACAGAGGAAAGTGATCGATGACTTTCAGTGTGCCTAAGGAGAGTCATGTGGAGAGAAAACATTCTCTCAGGCTTTCACAGAGAGCAGATTCGTCAAGCAATGGCCAAGACTCATCCACATGGCTGACACTGGCAAAGGATCTACAAAGTGCAGTATGGGGTTATGGGATAAATCCTGAGGGTATATGACTGAATCTATCAGATCCAAAAGTTACATTTCTTGATATATAGGTCTCAGTTTGTCTTAGTCTTAATCATCCAGCAGAAAAGTGTAAAAACTAGATATATAAAGTAAGGCCATATTAATATACTAAGCTATAAAAGGCTCTAGTCAACTACTTCTGTGGATAACCAACTATTATTGTGAACTGCTGGGTGTGTTGGATTGTTTGGCTGAATTCACGCATCTATAATATTTAGATGCCAATGGAATACCCATCTCTGACTGGACTAAACAAAAAAAGGAAGGATCATTTTGTATTTGTATATACAGAATAGTTAAGATAGACATACAGCTAGTTTTGTTTAATTCAATGAATAGAAAGATTTGTACTAATAGTATTTGGACAGGATGTCCTATCTGCTTCTTGTACTATAGATAATCATTAAGAAGATAACAATGTACAGGGTATTAATTATTGAAGCTGTGCTATTTATCAGTTTGATACTGTCTCATTGCTATTTGTTTCTCAATAAAATAAAATATAAATACTGGATCAAAATGAGGCCTAATACCATAGTGTAAACTTTAAAACTGATAACTGAGGAAAAAAAAAAAAAAAACCTGAAAACTGCATGCCTAGCACACAAGGCACGTGATAGTGAAATGTGAGTTCCAGATGGCTTGGACAGTCCAAAGCCCATGCTATCATCCATTGGGTTGCAGCCACAGAGCCTGCCTCTGAGTCTAGCTCTACTTATTGTCCATGGCTTTCTTCAGAAATCTTGATTCATCAGTTTCCTCACATCTCCACTGAATCTTTGCCTTTATTCTCACAGCTTCCAAAACTACCATCTGAGGAATACTTTTGCCTTTCTTTTCGGGTACTCTTTTGAAATTTGACTGGAAACTTCCTTAGCTCCACCACTGTTTGTTTCTGAAGAACCCAGTATATGGTGGTGGAGTCTGTGCTCTTCCTCTAGCTTAAGCAGTAGCCTGGACCCGCTAAAACATGGCCACAGCAGCACAAAGGACTTCTGGGCATTGTGGATGAATGATGAATCCCAGAGAACCAATTCTCTAGGTGAGCCTGCCATAGAAGGGGCTTAGGGGCTCTAGTCTCAAATTTAGAGAATTCTAAACCTTCTCTACTTGGAATCCCAAAATCTTTCCAAACCCCTTGGAAAACTCTTCCCTCCGTTTCCCTGCCACCTGTTCATGTTATCCTAACAGTGGCTCCACTCTTTGGTGCCAGTTTTCTGCATTAGTAACTTTCCTATCCTGACAACCACAATTTAAAGGAAGAAGGACTTCTTTTGGCTTACGAGTTTTAGTAAATTTAGATGGTTGTTTGCTGAGTCCAAGAAGAGACTCCATAACAGCTGGTTTGGTAGAGGGAAGTTACTCAGAATGCTGATTCTTCAAACTTCTAATCAGTCAGTCTGTATATTTATAGTATATTTTCATGAAAATACATTTAAAATGGCATGCTTGGTAACTTGTCCTTCCTCTCCCTTCTCTTGTGATTTTTCAAAATTGAAGTATTTTATGTTTGTTTCTCTTGTTATTTTTTGGGGGGGATAGTTTATTAACCTTTTCACTCATGTTCTTTGTATGACAACTGAAACATCAGAGAAAATAAATATTTAAAATTTTGAACAATTAAACGCTTAGAACATTTTGAGATCATGTAACTGAGGTGATGGCTGTGTAATTTGTTGTAAGAAATTTTGTAAGAGATCATTACCTCTATTACAATTTTTAGGTACTTTAACTTTTGTATAATGAATATTTATCTACTATTTCAAAATCCATTCTTCTAACTATTCAAAAACAAAGTTTTTAGTAAAAGTTGGATCAAACAACTGAAAATGCTTTTTATTTCATTATTTGTATCCAATAAGCCACTGAAAATTTACTAATAATAGTTTGGATCTTTTTATGCTGATCACAATATTCAATTAATAATTAGTACCTCTATTAGTATGGCAAGTCCATGAATGCTACTATTTTATCTTAGTCATTCAACTTAATTTTACTTGATTTTATTTGTTGGCCTCTTTATCACTAAATCAGGTTCTTCATTACTTTTTAGATTAATAAATATTATATACTTTATAAAAAATTTCCTGAAGCTTTCTCTTTGACACTAGCATTTACTCATGACATCAATCTTATATTTTATCAGTCCACAAATCATTCCTTTTGCTATAGACAAAAATATATCTAAATATAAAGAAGGATGAATTTTTTCCATTTGAACTCTATATTTCTACTCCAAATAAATTGCTGTCACTTTCTTGTTTGGTCTTCCATAGGACAAATAAGTCTTGTCATCAATAGAATTTGAAAGTGACCCTTATAAATTCCATTTATTATTCCTTACACTAGTTTATATCTTTATTTTGATATATTAACAGGGTTGATCCTCTTGATTTAGACAGTATAACACACTGTCACCCTGTTAATCTGTACACAAAATATTGTTTTTTTCCTGTCACTTTAACCCTGCAAAAGGATAGGGTTCTACAAATTATGTATGTGAAAGTGCTTCTTTTCCTCATGGCCTGAGAGTAAAAATCATTTAATCTTATGCCTTTTTATTGTAGAGCATTTATAGAATCTTTGATTATATTTTATAGCAGATATATTTGCATTCTTCTTTTCTTAATGTATTGAGAATAAAACTGATTTAATTTTATTCTTTTATTTCATATGATTGTAGAGCATTTATACAATCTACAATTACATTTCAGAAGTAATATATACAATATATCTTTGCATCATGACATTTGTAAACTACCATACTTCTAATTCCTTTCTTTTTTTCTTGCATCTCTAATTCCTTTGGAAACATTTCCTTGGACCAATCGATTGTCTCATGATAAACATGTAGCACATCTGTGATTAGCAAAAATAATATTGGTATTTATAATACCAATTAGTTTCTAGGAAATTTTTAGCAGAAAGTTTATTTAAATTGAAAGAATGTAAAAATGACTATTATTTTCACTCATTTCAAACTAATTATGGATAAACAATAGCTGCTCTTTTTATTTTAGAAAAAGACAAAACATAAAAGTGAAAATGTTTCATATTGCTTTGCAAAAAATGTATCCCAGACTATTTTAAAAGGTTCATCTTAATTGCACTGCTTCAACCCCACAGTGAAGGTAAATGTTTGTTTTGTGTTAATTAAGCAGTCATTTAAACATCTGCCTTTATTTTATGGACTGCCTTTAATGTGTAAAATGTGTTTTTCTCATGAGAGCATTTTATGTTCCCAAGTGGCAATTTTAAAGTAAAGTGTCTATTTTTCAGATATAAACTCTAATGCTCAAAGGTTTTGCCATCTGCTCTAGTAGTTGTGCTTTTGAGTTAGTTGTTTGATTAGAAACAACAAATGCATAGACAATGTTTCTCAACTCTCAGTAGAGAAAACTACAAATGATATTTGCCTTTAAAGATTCATTTTAAGGTTCTTTGTCATTTTAATTCTTTTCAGAATTAGTTGGAACTTTTAAAGCAGGAAGACTGTCATAACATCGAATTTTACATCATTCAGTAAGAAGCAAACCTTAATTCAGTTTTAAAGCACCGTTTCTTGTATTAGTTCAAGACAAAGAAATTAATACTGCTGATCACATTTATTTATGAAGAGCTGTGAAATTAAAAACAGAAGTAGTTCATGGTGGATTGTATTGGTCGGGGTTTTATTCAGAGGAACAGATGTAATATAAGGAACAGATATTAACACAAGATATACAATGTATAAGGAATTACAAAACAGGCTTCAGACAGTCAGCGGCAGAGTCAGATGAGGGAGCGTGCAGAGGGCGTCTGCACACCCCAGACTGAGGAATTTGGTCCCGAGGTCTGAAGCTCACTGCTGTCTTTGTGTAAGCCTCTATTCATCAGCTAATGGATCTGCAACAGAAGACTGATGAGTCTGCAATAGACACTGAAGAGTCAGCGAAGCAAGTGAAAGATCCAAGCTGGAGGCCTAAGAGTCTGTGTTGCAAGCCAGGTGATGAGGCCCAAGCCAAGTGGGAAGACTGAAATTCCTCTGACCAAGTGGAATATTGATTACTTCTTCAGCCCTTACATATGGTCTCTTTGTGCTGAGTCACTTTGGGGGCAGAACCAATTGTGCCTCAGGGCGGGACCCCCCACCAGCCTGGACTGTGCCTGGGAGTCATCTGGCCAAGTTGACAGACACAAGGTACCAACTGTTACATGGATTTAAAAGTAAGTTATACCTATTGAGATAGAACTCTATCATTTCTCATAATTAGTTACAAAAACACAAGAGAATATTATTAAATACAGAAATTACAAGAGTAAATTGCTAAGAGTTTTAAAGCACATCACGGATTCCCAAATTTTGATATTTGGGAATTTTAGGTTAAAAACTGTACAATAAAAACACTTACCATTTCATACATATTATTTATTCGCTAATGTTAACAAAATGCCTATTGAAACATTTTTTCCTATCAAATCATACAATTTTTATGGAAAACAAGAATCTCTTGAGATATAATTGTGTGAAAAACCAATGTTATCCCAGAATTCGGTCATTTATAATAAATATTAACTTGTGTTTCTAATATGGCTACTAGAAACATGTGAAATGATATAGGTTATTTCTGCGCTGAAAGGGACTCAATTCATTTTCTTTATTTGGTGAGAATTTTGCTTTGAGGCATATTTGGGTAAGCCAAATGACTTAAAAATCTCATATAATCAACAATTATGTGTGAACCCGAAGTCATTTTGGGAATATTGGGCCAGAGTTAATGTTATGAATTAATCCTGAAATTTCATTTTCACATATCTTTGTGTAGTAGTAATACATATTTGTTTCATGCAGTAGCAGGCTTTATCTTGAGAAATACACACCTGCACATAGCATACTTGGATAATTTTCACCCATCATGCTGTGGTTCCATCTTCCCTCAGTTTCAAATTTTGGGGAAAATTTAAATGCATATAATATATTTCAATCACATTACCTATTCTAATGGTCCTCTCTCTCCTGCTCCTCATCTCCTTCCATGCATATTCCTTTTACTTTTATTCTTCTTTTTTTTTTTTTTTTTTTTTTGGTTTCACATACATAGGAGAATATTTGTTTATATTTTTTGAGTCTGGCATATTTCACTCAGAATGCTGATTCCTCAGTTCTATCCAGTTTTTCCTATAGGTGACAAAATGTTCTGTATGACTCAACAGGAATCCAATATATATTATTTTCCAATATATTTTATTTTCTCTATCTATTGATAAAGACTACTCCGAAATATGAAAAAATTCCAAAATGTGGCTTAATAATTGATATTCAGCTCTCTCTGTAGTATGACTGACTTTAAGTCTTTTGGGTGTCTACCAAGTCATGATGAGGTATAGCTGAAACAAATTATAGCTCTCTTTTTAGTTTTTGAGAAATCATCATATTGATTTCCATAGTGAATGTACTAATAAATGTCCAGCATCAGTGTACAAAGATTTCTTTCTCCAAGAATCCCCAAAAGAATTCATTATGTTTTGAAATCTTAGTGGGTTCAGATGAAATCCCAGTAGAGATTTTTTTCCTTTAGTGATGATTAATTTAATATTGGATTTTATTTTACTTTATGTTGAAAACAAAAGCAAAAACACATGGTAAAAACAATGACAGAAACAGGACAACACAAAACAGTATATATGTCATAGATTTTCAAAGTAGGATTACCAAATTACTTTTTAAAATTTTATTAGTACATGTATACACCCATGTAATGTTATGCTCTTTGTGAGGAGTCCTTGCATATACATAACATATCCTAATTCTTTGCTTAAAGTCCCTCTTCTTACCTCACTCCCTCTCCATCCTTGTTTTGATCTCCTTCCAAGGAAGATTAAGAAAGATCAATCTCTATTATCAATCATTTATATTTCAATTTGCTCTTCATTTATATTTCAATTTATCATATGACAGAAATGATGCAATGCTTGAGTTTGTGTGTAGTATGTATGTGCATTTTCACTTAACATTATGCTCTCAGGGTTCATCCTTTTCTCCACAAATAGCTTAACTTTATCTTTTTAACAATTTTTTGGTATAGTGGATCAAACTTGAGACCTTGCAATTGTCAGACACGTAGTTGTGCTGCTGAGCTATGTCCCTGGTTCAACTTTCTTTGCAGCAGGGTAATATTCCATCACATGGCTATACTATATTTTCCTTATTCATTTATCTTTGGATGTACACTGCAATATGATGTTTCTAAGTCTACTGGTGAGATTCCTAGAAGTGAAATGAATGGTTAGGTTAAATGGAAATTCTTGTCATAGGTTTCAAAAAAAATCTCCTTACTGGTTTTCATAATGGTTTTATTAGTTTATATTTCTACCAACAAAGGTTTCTTCTGAGCATCTTTGTAAGTATTGCTCTTCGTTTTATTTCTTTATGATGGCTATTCTTTCTTGGATAAAGTGGAACCTCTTTGACTTACTGTGTGTGTGTGTTTGTCTAATATCCAGTGATAGTGAATATTTTTTTATGTATTTATTTGCTGTTTGTACCTCTTCTGTGAAGTGTATATTTATTTCACTTATTCATTTTATATTGTTTTTAATTTTTGATGCTGAAATATTTTTGAGTCCTTTACATCTTCTAGTATTAGACCTCTCTCTGCAGAAGAGTTTACAATATTTCCTATCATTTTTTATATTTGTTTGTTTTTTTGTGGAGCCAAGGAATGAACTCAGGCCCTTGCACATGCCAGGCAAGCACCTATTCTACTGAGCTATATCCCTAGCCCTCCCATCCTTAATGTGTTCTTTTCAACTTTATAGTTGTTTCATCTAATTTTCTTGTCTATTATTTTATTTATTACCTTTTTTTTAAAAAAATAAACATTTACTTGACAGACAGTATAAGCAGCAATTGATATGATATAACAAACAGTACATATTAGAAATACCATAATGACGGGCATTCCAAATATGACCCTAGTATTATGCATTGCTCACTTCAGTGCAGTTGCCTAGTTCACAGGTATCAGCATATATAGTTAGTCAGGACAAGAATCCCACCAATTAACTGCTAGTTTCAAAAACCTGCTGAAGATTCTCAAGATCATTGCCTTAACCATTTTGTGCATATAAATGTGTGGCTTTGCCCCTATCATGTTTCCTAGCATTTCTCCTTGTCCTGCCCTTGTTGCTTCCACTTCCCAGAGGATGAAATTACTGAACTGAATAAATATACGAAAAATGCCCTATATCACTAGCCATTCTTGAAACACAAATTAAAACAACACTGAGATACCATCTTACCCCAGAAAGAATGGCTATCATAAAGAAATCAACCAAAAACAAATTTTGGAGAGGCTGTGGGGAAAAAAGAACCTTCTCCACTAATGATGGGAGTGTAGACTGGTGAAACCATTATGGAAATCAGTTGGAGACTCCTTAAAAAAACTAGGACTAGAAATCTCATTCAAGCCGGCGCTCCCCCTACTGGAAATTTTTCCAGAGGAACTGAAGTTGTCATATCACAGTGATACATGTGCACCTATGTTTATAACAGCACAATTTGTGATGGGCAAGTCTTGGAAACAATCAACATGCCTTTCACCTGAGGAATGGATGAAAAAGATGTATTTTTACACGAAGGAGTAATACTCAGCTATAAAGAATGATAAACTTGAAGCTTTTATATTTAAGTAGACTGCACTTGAAGATATACTCATAAGTGAAATAAACCAGACCCACATGTATACATGTCACGTAGTCTCGCTTGTGTAAGAACTCAAAAGAATAAATAAAAATAGAAAGGTATAGTTGTTTTTTGGCCATCTAAATTCTTTTTATCTAACATGATCTAATTTGTTGCATCTTGGCACTGTTTTCTGTGCAACCAAGGTTCTGTGTAAAATGTCCTTACATACATCTATGAATTCAATAGTTTCACCCTGCATCAAGTCAAATGTTTCTGTTTTAACATTAAGTTATTTGATGATTTTTTAAAATTTTACTTTGATATATGGTCATATATATGGGTCTAGAGTCAATAGTCTTATGTTGTTTTGTTTGTTCGTTACTGGGTTTAAATTGCATGACTTTGCAATTGTCAGGCAGGTGTTAGTGTCACTGAAAATATTGAGGAAATTAAATTATCTAAATTAAAATGTGTCATTTGGCCAAGTACAGAGGCATGGAGCAGTAGGAATGGCCAGACCCAGCTGGTTGAGCTTGGTAGTGTGCAGGCAGAGAGGTGGCCAGGCCCAGTGGATCAAGTTTGGTGGTACAGACCTGAGAAGAGGAGTTGAGGCCTGAAGCAAGGCCTTATGAATTGAAGTGTACTGCTAAGCTCAACAAATCCCAGAAGGTAACCCAGATCTACAGGAGTATCCTCATGGCAAGAAGGCAACAAAAGAAGCTTAGGGGAACTAGACTGCATAAAAGGCTCCAAGCATGTGAAGGGGAGATGCTCAGACAGAATTCTGGGGAAACAGTTTACATACAAATTCCCAACTTATGATCTGCTTTGTAATATAGCTATACTGTCTGCTCACATGGTCAGAAGAACAAAAGAGTTAGCTACCACTCTCACTGGATTGAAATCATAGAGAAAATGGAGAGTTTCAGATACATATGAAATGCCAAACTGAGTCAAGTAGACATTCAACCTCTCAATAACCCAATAATGAGAAATGATATTGAAAATGTAATTAAGAACCTACCAATGAAGAAAAGCTCAAATGCCGATGGAAGCACAGCAGAATTTTGCAAGAAATTTAGGGAAGATTTAATGCCAGCTTTTCTCAAAATCATCAATGAAATTGAAAGGGAAGCAATTCTCCAAATCTCATGCCTGGGGACAAGTATCACTCTGATTCCAAAACCAGAGAAAGATCCAACTATCAAAGACAGCTATTGGCCAATCTTTCTAATCAATATAAATGCAGCAATCCCTAGTAAAATACCAGGAAACAGAGTGGAACAAATCATCAAGAAGATTCACATAGTGATCAAGTGGGATTCATTCCAGGAATGCAAGGTTAGTTCAACAAATGCAAGTCAATAAATGTAATACAGCACATCAATAGAACGAAGAACAAAAAAATCACATAATCCAATAGATGCAAAAAATCTTTTGACAAAGTCTAACACTCATTAATGATAAAAGCCCTTCAGAGAATTAGAATAGATGATCTATATTTCAACCTGATAAAAGCCATCTATGAAAACCCAACAGTCAACATCATATTAAATGAGCAAAACCTGAAAGCCTTCACTTTAAAATCAGGAGCAAGACAAGTATGTTCACTGTTTCCACTACTATTCAATACACTTCTGGAAACATTGTCCAGAGGAATCAGAGAAAAGAGAGAAATGTAAGGATTGGAAAAGAAGAAGTAAAATTATAAACATTTGCAGATGACATGGTACTCTACATAGAGAACCCAAAAATCTCCATAAATATCCTTCCAGATTTAATGACCAAATTCAGCAAAATGGCAGGATAGAAAGTCAACACCCAAAAGTCGGTAGCATTTTTGCACACAGAGAGTGAACACACTAGGAGAGAAATTAGGGAAACCATGCATTTCACAATAACATCCAGAAAAATGAAATACTTAAAACTCAGTCTCACAAAGCATGTAAAATATTTATGCAGTGAAAATTATGGTACTCTGAGAAAAGATATTGAAGATGATTTGAGAAAAGGTAAAAATATTCTATGCTCTTGCATTGGAAAAACCAACGTTGTGAAAATGGACATACTCCCAAAATTTCTATACTGATTCAATGCAATAACAATTAAAATACAATTACTGTACTTCAGAAAGCAGGACCAAGCATTCTTCTAATTCACTTGGAACCAGAAGACACCCATAATATCATAAACACTCCTGTGAAAAAAAGGAAAGGCAGGAGGTATCACAATTCCTGACCTGAAATTATATCATAAAGATACTGTGATAAAATCAACATGGTACTGGCATAGAGGAAGACATGAGGAACAATGGAACAATTAGAATATGCAGACACAACTACAAACACACTAAGACACAAGGCTCACTGAAAGAAACATAGCCTCTTTAATAAATGGTGCTGGAAAAATGGGCTTTTCACATGCAGAAGGCTAAAATTAGACCTATGCTTATCATCAGGTACAAAGCTTTAGTCAAAATGGGTCAAAGATTTAAATACTAACACAGAAACACTAAATATTTTGGAGAAAAATTTAGGCAGAAACATTAAAAACATAAGTACATGGTTCATGATCAAAACCAAATTGCACAGAAAATACGTCTAAGAATCAACACTTGGGATCTAATCTTTTTGAAAAGTTTCTACACTTCAAAACAAATCTCCGACAGACTAAAAAGAAAACCAAAAACTGGGAAAAAATTATACCTGTTGGTCCCTCAGACAAAGACCTTCTATCTAGAACATACAAAGAAGCAAATAAAACCAGGCAGAATTGGGGAAATAGTTAAACAGGATAAGCACTTGCCTGGCAAGCACGAGGTCCTGAGTTCAATCCTCAATTCTACAAAAACAAACAAACAAAAAAGAAACAAATAAAAGCAGGCCACCCACAATCAAAGACCCAATCCCGAAATGGGCATCTGAGGTGAATGTATACTTCCTACAGGAAGAAATACAAATGTCAAGTAAATATATGAAAATAATGTTCAACACCATTGGTCATTTGAGAAATGCAAATTAAAACAACCCTGAGATTCCATCTCATGTCAGAAAAAACAGCTAACCTCAAGAAGTAAGCAAATAATGCATGCTGGAAAGACTGTGGTGATAAAGGAACCCTTGTGCACTGTTGGAGAGAGTGCAGACTGGTACAACCACTATGAAAATCAGTGTGGAGACTCCTTAAAATGCTAGGATTGCAGATCTAATTCAATCCATTTATTCCCCTCCTGGCTATTTTTCTAGAAGAACTAAAAGTGTCATACCACAGCAATATATGTACATCCATGTTTCCAGTTGCTCAATTTGTTATAGCTAAACCCTGGAAACAACCCAGATGCCCATCAACTGAAGAATGGTTAAAGAAGATGTGATACTTTCTCATAATGGATTTTTTTCAGCTATGAAACAGGATAAATTTGAGTATTTTTGGGTGAATGGTTGCAGCTAGAGAACATACTCTTAAAGTGAAATAAGTCAGAACTGCATGTGCAAACATCATGTTGTCTACTTAGTGTGAGCACCAAAAAGAGAAAAATGGAATTTTAAAGGTACAATAGATTCTGGTAAAAGGAAATTAACTTATTGAAAAAGAGTAACTGAGTTAAGGAAAAGGACATGAAAGGGAGTTGGGAAAAGAGATTTATCTATCTATCTATCTATCTATCTATCTATCTATCTATCTATCTATCTATCAGCAGGATGGTTTGGATAACTGTACTATTCATTACTGCTGGTCTATGGAAGAAAGCAGTTACTACTTGTTTCATCTGCTTTTTTTCAATTGTTTGTACTTTTTCACTTCTTAATTTCCTATATTTCTTTCTTTTCTTCTTTATTCTATTTTTACATGCATATTCGAGTAATATGGATATCCGGTTGGAAGACAACCTTATGCTTACAACAAATATTGTGAAATTTATATTACATTGTTAGGTGACAATATGTATCATATTTGTATTTTTGTAATCTTTTGTGCTTTAATTCTAATTCATACTCTTTAAAAAATTTTAAAAATCAGCTACCAAAGTATTTCAATTTCATAATTTCTCTTGCTATTATTCATACTGCAAATTCTATTACTATAACTAGGACACCATGTCTGCCTTAACCACATGCCCTCCCTTGGATAATTATACCAGGAAGTGCTGGAATAATAACCTCCCCAAAGCCCTAAACTGAAGTACAGATATCAGTGACAACTGGAAATGAATAACCTATTCTTAATCAATAGAAAAGGCAAAAACTTGACATACACGAAAAACAAGAATCTCTGACACAGAATAGATAGCTAAAGAACGGGCACACTGCAGAGAGGTTCTGATTGCAGTAGGATAGCTACTTTACATCAAACTTTCACAAAAATGAATCATAGAAACCAAAGTAAAAAAAATCTCTCTGGAACAAAAAAGAAAAAAGAAGAAGCAAAATGCAATCTCAAGCTTTAACTCCATCAATAACCGGTCCAGGAGACATCTGCATAGAAGATATTGGAAGTCACACACCTGAAATCTCTGAAATAATAGCAACTGAAGTAACGAAACAATGTCTGAAGGGTATAGAGGAAATCAAGTCAGAAATAATCTCCAGGTACAAAAAGGAAAGGATAACTATAATGAAAAAATTAAATAAGCATTTTTAAAGAGGACATGGATTAAAAAAAGATGAAAATAGAAAAATGATGGAACACTTAATGAGCAATATAGAAAAGAAATACAATGGATAAAGCAGATTCAAAGAGATATACAGAAAATTGAAAACTTTATTTAAAGTTGGTGAAACTATTAAAATAAAAGTAAAGATGAATTTTCAGAACTGGAAGACATTTTGTAGGTAGTGACAAAGGAAGGGAAAATATCTTGAAAACAAGGATCCAGAAAATAACAATTCAACAACTGTGAGACAATGCAAAGATGAACATAAGACTAGTAGGCAATAATTGAAAAGGAGGTGCCAACACAAATGACATAAATATGGCCAGAACTAAGCAGAAAGTTCCCAAATATGGGGAAACAATCTGATATTCAGAAAACGCAGACATGTAGAACTCCAAATAATATAAACCCAAATAAAGCTATACCAAGACATATAATAATCAAGATTCCAGAAATTCAACACAAGAACAACACATTAAAAGCCATTAATGGTGGCATTTGTGTGTAATATCATTGCTAGGGATACTGAAATCAGGGGTATCACTCTGAGTCTGAGCTGCATAGTGAAAGCCTGTACTAAATACATTTTTAAAAAGTGCTAAACAAATAAATCACACTAAGAAAAAGAAATAGATCATATTTAAAGGAAAACTCATCATTGGGCTAGGGAAATAGCTCAGTAGAATAAATGGTTGCCTGGAAGACACAAGGGCCTGAGTTCAATCCTCAGTTCCACTAAAACAAACAAACAAACAATAATATAAATTCAAAGTCATACATTTATATGCACAAGATGGTTAAGGCAACATTTCTCGGAAACCTTAGCAAGTTTTTGAAACTAGCAGTTAATTTGTAGGATTCTCACCCTTACTATATATGCTGATAGCTGTGAACTAAAAAACTGCACTGAAGAGAGCAATGTGTAACAGTAGGGTCATGCTTGGAATGCGTGTCATTCTAGTCTTCTAAATATGTACTACTTGTGATGTCATACCAATACTGCTATATTATCTCTCAAGTAAACGTTTGTTTAAGAAAAAAAGAGTAATAAATGAAAGCAAGAGAGAAGAAAAAAATGACACAGGATTGTCCTGCTACAGTGACATACATGGTTAGATTTCTAAAATTCTGTATAAAGATATGTAATTGTCTATTCATATTTTTAAAATATTGTTTTATTTTTTAAATTTATTTTTCTTCATATTATGTTGAGTTTTAAAGTTTAACATATCAATACTTGATGGAAAATATCTGTTCTGTGTGATGTCTAAGATGCTTCATGGTCAGAGAGATATTTAGGTTAAGCTCAACTGCCTATGCTTTAGGGTAATAATTTTAAACTTCTCTTCTGTTGGATTAACAACCTAAGATTGCAGACCAAAAATTAGAGAAAAAGAAGGGCTACAAAGATAGCCAGCATTTTGGCCATTGCTTTTCAAGGTCAGTCAAGACATAGGAGAACCTGTACTGTAACATCATGTAACTCAGTTGTTTCTCAAGTTTTCTGAGCAAGGAGATAATGGGGCCACAGAGGAAAGTGATCGATGATGTAGATTGTGCCTAAGAAGAGTCATGTGCAGAGAAAAGATTCACTCAGGTTTTCACTGAGGGCAAATTGGTCAAGCACTGGCCGTGACTCATCCACATGGCTGACTCTGACAATGATCTACAGGCTGTGGTACAGGTTTCAGGATAAATTCTGTAAGGATATGACTGACCTTATCAGATACAAAAGTTGCATTTCTTGTTATATAGGTCTTGCTTTATCATGGTCTTAACCATCCAGCATCAAACCATAAAAAAGTGGTATAAAATGTAAAGCCAGAGAAATGTAAAATGTAAAGCCATTGCAGCTGAGCTGTAAAGGGCTCAAGTCAACAACTTCTGACATTGCCAGTCCTACAGAAAGCACACTACTATTATGGACTACTGGACTGTATTGGAATATTTCGCGGAATTCACACACCCACAATATTTAAATCATAATGGAATATGCTTCTCTGAGAAATCTAAACAAAAAGGACATATAAATAAATGATCACTTCATATCTGTGTATTCACAAGAGTTAGGATAGGCATATAGCTATTCTCTCTTAATTCAATGAAAATAAATATTTGTTCTAATAATGTTTGTGTACAGGATGTTTTGTCTGCATCTTGCACTATGAATAACCACTAAGAAGACAACAATATACAATGTATTAATTATTGAAACTGTTCTACTTATTGGCTTTGAAACAGTCTCATTGCTATTTGTTTCTCAATAAAATCATAAATAATAATAAAATAAAGAAAGCAAAGCCCATCAGAACCATAGCAAATATATCAGTACAAATCATGAAGTCAAGAAAAGAATGGGACACAGTCCTACAAGAAAAAATAGATTTCAATTCACACTGATAAAACCTGAAAAACTCTCTTTCATACTTAATGGAGAGGTAAAATACTTCTATGATAAAGAACAACCAGGTGCCAGGGAGATAGCTCAGTAGAATAAGTGCTTACCTGGAAAGCACAAGTGCCTGAGTTGAATCCCCAGAAGAACAACTAAACAAATTTATGATGACCAAACCAACTCTACAGAGAGTAAAAAAAGACATTCTAGGAAGGGATCAAAGTGACCACAGCTCTGAGAGTGATAATAGAAAGAACCCACGAAAGAGGGTAAAACTTAAACAGGAAAATTAGGGAACCAACAGCAGGAAAATGACAACAAACAAAAGCCAATGCATATCAAGTATGACAATTAATGTAAATGGAGTCAATTCACTAATTAAAATAGATAGATTACCAGAGTGGATCAAGAAAGAAAATCTAAAGATATGCTGTATACAAGAAACACATTTATCCCAAAAAGAAATTCGTAGGCTGAAAGTCAAAGGATGGTAAACAATCCTATATGCTCCAGGAGCTCAGATTAAAGCAGGGGTAGCTACTCTCTTCTTAGACAATCTGAGCTTCAAACGAAGAATGATCAAAAGGGATAAAGCAGGTCATTATCCTCTGGTTAAGGGAAGACTTCAAGAGGAAGACTCACAGTCATAAACATGTATGCACCAAATATGGGAGCACCCAACTAGATAAAATAAATTTAAAAAAACAAAAAATCTAATAGCCAATATCACAGTCTAAAGAGGGAACCTTAGTACTCCCTTATCTAAAAAAGAAAGGTCAAGTATATTAAAGAAATTAGCAAAGAGGCAGCAGATCTGAACCAAACTATTCAACAAATGGTATTAATAGACATTTACACTGTGTTCCAACCAATAAAATTTGAACACACATTCTTTTCAGCTTCACATGGGTTTTTCTCTAAAATAGACCACATACTAGTCCACATTTCATGCTTAAGGAAATGTAATAAAACTGAAATTCTCCCACGCATACTATTGGACCACAGTGCAATGAAACTGGAAATTAATGACAAAAGAAACTGCAAAAATAATAAAAGCTTGGAAACACTTCTCAGCAACAAATTGGTTACAGAAGAAATTAAACAATATATACAAGCCAACAGAAACTTAAATAAAACTTACAGGAATATATGGGATGCAATAAAAGCAGTTCTCATAGGGAAATATATAGCAGTTAACTCACACATTAGGAAAACAGAATGAAAATTAATAAATACCCTAATGGTGCACCTAACACTTCTAGAAAAATAAGAACAAAGAAAGGACAAAGCCCAAGAAGGAAGGAAATCATAAAGATCAGAACATAAATTAATGCAATCAAAAACTTACAAAGAAAAGGCCAGGTCCTGATGGATTCACAGCTGAATTATACAAGAAATTTAGAGATGATTTAACTGAATATTTTGCAGCCTCTTCAATTAAACTGAAAAAGAAGCAGAACTCCCAAATTCATTCCTGGAGGCAAGTATTATACTAATACAAAAACCAGAGAAAGACTCAACCAAAAAAGAGAATTACAGAACAATCTCATGAACGTAAATGCAAAAATAGTCAATAAGATACTAACAAATAGGATACAGTAAATCATCAGGAAGATTATAAACCATGACCAGGTAGGATTCATCCAGAGATGCAGAAATGATTCAACACACACAAGTTTATAAATGGAACGCACTATATCAGGACAGCCAAAATCAAAAAACATGATCATCTCAATTGCCATGGATAAGGCATTTGACAAAGAGCAAAACTCATGCATGATCAAAGGCCGATAAAAATCTTTATAGGAAGACTATACCTCAAACTGATAGAAATCATCTATGATAAATGTACAGCAAACATAATTCTAAATGGAGAAAAGCTGAAAGCTTTTTCTCTAAATCACGTACAAGAAAAAAAGTCCACTATCACCATTTCTATTAAACCTAGTTCTTGAAACACTAGCCTGTGCCATTAGACAAGATAAATAAAAGGAACAAGAAAAAGTAAGGAAGTTAAACTATCATTATTCATAGATGACGCATTTTACATGGATGATCAAAAAAAAAAAATTCCACTAGGATGCTCCTAGAATTAATACAAAAAATTAGTATCAAAGTACAGTACAAAGCCAACACACTAAAAATCAATTACACTCCAAACAGAGACAACAAATTCACTACTGAGACAGAAATTAGGGAAATGATGCCCATCTCAAGAGAGCTCAAAATGATTAAATACTTGGGAGTTAGTCAAAGAAAGGAAGTAAAAAGCCTATATGATTAAAATTACAATACTCTGAAGTGATAGATTTAAAAGGATTTCAGAAAATGGAAATATATTCTTTGCTCTTAGATAGGAAGATATAAAAATGTGAAAATTGCAACACTCCCCAAATGTTTATACAGATTTAATGCAAGCACAATCGAAATATAATTAACATATGTTAGAGATCTAGAGGAAAACCTCCCTAAAATTTATTTGGAATCAGAAAGACCTAGAATAGTAAAGGGAATCCTGGTCCTCAAAGGCAAGGCAGGAGGCATTAGAATCCCAGACTTGAAATTATACTAAAAATCTACTGTAATAAAACCAGCCTGATACTGGAAGAGAAAAAGACCCGAGAATCAATGGGCCATATTACAAGATGGTGACACAACTAAAACACACTCAGACAAGTTATCTTTGACAAAGGAACCAAACGTATTTGCTGGAAGAAAAAATAGCCTCTTTGAGAAATAGTAATGGAAAAGCATGTTGACAACCTAAACTAGATACAGGTCTATCACCATGCACTAAAGTCAAAATATATTACAGATCTAAACATTAAAATAGAAACACTAAATCCACTGAAAGAGAAAGTAGGAGGAAACCGCGAAGAAATATGGATAGACAGAGAGTGCATGGACAAAACCAAACTGTATAGGAAATACTTCAAAGAATCACCAACTGGGATCTTATTTATGGAAAAGGTTCTGCATGTCAAAAGAACCAACAGAGTAAAAAGACAACCCAGAAATCAGAAAAAAGTGTTAACCAACAGTCATTCAGAGGAAGTATTTCTATCTGGAATATATAAAGAACTAAATGAAATCAGGTCTCCAAAATTTAAAGACCCACATTCAAAAATGGGTATCTGACATGACTACACACTTCTGAGGAAAGAAATATAAATGACAAATAAATACATGAAATTCTTTTCCACAATACTGGTACCAAGAAATACCAATTAAAACAATATTGAGAAACCATCTCATCCCTGAAAGAATACTGTCGTAAAGAAATCAATAAAGAACAAATTCTGGAGAGGCCTTGGTAGAAAAAGAATTCTTCTCCATTGATAGTATGCACGTACACTGGTACAACTACTATGGAGATAAGTGTGGAGACTTCTCAAAAAACTAAGACTGGAAGTCCCATTTTACCCAGATAATTCCTCTCCTGGATATTTTTCTGAAAGAACTGAAAACACAGTACCACAATGATATATGGACACCTATGTTTACAGCAGTACAATTTGTCATAGCCACATATTGGAAACAAGCATGATGCCCATCACCTGAGGAATGCACAAAAATAATGTGGTACTCTTATACGGTGAATTATTGCTGAGCTACACCCAGAGACAGTCTTGATACCTTTTTTGGTATATGGATGCAACTAGAGGCTCTACTCATAAGTGAAATAAATCAGGTCCATCTTTGCAAATTTTATCTTGTCTCCCTAGTGTAAGACCTGAGTGAATAAATAAAATCTTAAGGAAATAATACATATAATAAAATGGAAAGAAGCTCAATATAAGTAAAAAAATTGAAGATAAAGGAATGGTAAAAAGATAGAGAAAGAAAAGGAAACAACATTCAAGTGTACCTGCAGGGTAGCTGAGATGATTGTAGACCTAATATCCTTCATTTTTTAGAAAGTAACAATTAATGTTTAAAATTTTCACTTTGACTAACTTTATATGCTAATTTCTGTAATCTGAGCAACTGTATCAAAGAATCAAAGTTCAGTACAAAAATGATAGATGAATAACTCATCTTGCTCTAAATGCATACCATTTTTCCTGTCTTATCAATTAGTATACTCTACAATAAATTTTTAAAAACAAGAACATGAAAAGAAAAAAGTAAAGGTTTATTGAGAGTAGCCATTAATGTTTAATTAATGACCAATCTTGCATATCTACATTAATTAAATCTGAGCAACAGATTGATGATGAATATATGTAATACCACAACCATTGTCTTTTGTTTTATTTTTTGCAGTTCTGGGGATTGAACTCAGGACCTTGTGCTTGCCAAGCAGGCACTTTTTCTACTGAGCTATGTTCCTGGCCCTTAAATTCTTGTATTGAAATTCTCTACCACATGTATTGTTGTTTGTTACTCTGTTTCTATCTTTGTTTCTGCTGTTTGTCTTGCTTTTGGTTTTGTTTACACTCTTTATAATTAAGATCAAATGATAAGAAAAAAATTAAAAATAAATATGCATTTAAATCATGTAGATTCACTAGATTAATACCTTAAATTATAAAGGGATATAACTTAAATTATAGAATTATGATCAAAACTTAAAAGTCCATGGTAATCCTTGCTAGCTGAAGGACAGGATTAAATTGTCTTTTTGTTAAGATTAATCACTGGATTATGTCTTATTTCACTGTACACAGTACAAAATTTTCATAGATAAATCTTGTATTAGTTGGAAAGGAAATATTCAAAATAATAAAGCCTATTAAGACACTAAAATATTTTATAATAATAAAAAGGGAAAATAAAACTAAACATGAGACAATGTTTAAGCCTTTGGGGCTGGATATGGAAGAAGAAAGAAGATTTTTAAATAAATATCAGTCACTGAAAATAGTAGAAGATTCAGCTTACCTGAATCGTCTCAGCTCCTAGCTCTTACACAGAGTAGGACGGGTCAATCCCTTAAATTTCTGCCTACTATAAATTTGGTGGTATCACTATTTGTATTTCTGACTTACAGTTTTTAGGAAAGAAAATAAACTACATATCTACACAGAACTATGCATGTCTTTTTTAAGCTTATGCACTATTTAACTGTAACATGCAATGATCAAGTAACATAATATGAATATGGTTAGAATTGCAAAGCCCTTAAAATAAAATCAGCATAATGATACTGAGTTCACAATACAATTGAAAGTTGCCAAATATATGTAAGAAATACCTTCATGAGTATTTCTTGTTCAAAAACACACAGGAATATATAAAATATTATAGCCTGGAAACTTTTGAATCTCTAATGAACCTTGTAAGTCATTCAGTGTATTTCTTTGTCAGTGATATCTACTTTGTTCAAAATGTTCACTAGAGGAAATGTTTGTGTCTCTCTCCCAAATGTGTGTATTGAAACTAATCCCATTGTGCTGGTATTTGGATGTTATGTATGCTAGAGGCTAATTATGCCATGAGAGTAAAGTCCTTATGAATAAGACAAATTTCCTTCGTAAAGTCAAGAGAGTAACTGTTCCCCTTCTGCCAAGTGTAGGCAGGCCCTTGGATGGACCTTCAATAGAACCTGTCCTGCTGGCATCTTTATCTCAGACCTCAAGATCTGAGAATAGAAGAAATGAATATGCATTGCTTAATCCATGAGTGTATGGGAATTTGATATTGAATCTGATGAACCAAGATAAGAATGCTACAGAAAAGCTCCATGTGCAGTTCTATTATAAGAGTTTAAGATGCATTTTTTTTTTGTCTTTTTGAGAGATGATTTTGCTATGTAGTTCAAGATGGTCTTGAGCTCAGTTTACAGTTCAGGTTTATCTCTAACTTACAATGATCTTCTGCTTCAGCCTCATGTCTTCTTGGATTACATGTGTGTGCCACCAGGCCCAGTGATGATAATGTATTTTTGAAGTTTCATTTACAATCAAACGTCAGTCTGATCTCTTGTGTGCCTATTCATATTGGCACAAAATCCTTAGTTCCAATCCATACACTGAGCTGTTCTGCAGTTATGCTCCATAAGTAGAAACATACATTCCTGTGTGCCTATTCCTGTCACTGCACGACAGTGGTAACGTTTAATTATCCGGGGCCTCACAGTCAACCATTCTGAGTTATGTCAGTGAAAGACACATGGCAATATGAGCATGGTCTTTAATTCGTCTCACTTTGCCTCTCAAAGGTAAAAGCTCTCTTGACTGCTAAGAAAGTTTTCATCGACTTTAACTTGAGCATGTGTCAGGATACGAAATGAGGAAACCTACTCTATCATGTCTAAATTACTCTTTAAACTGAAGATTTTCATGTAATTTTAGCTCACTAAATTTATGTTTTAGCTTTCATTCCCATTCCTGTTATTTCAGATTTTTCAAAAAATCTGCTGAGGAGCAAGTCTAGGTCAGGAATGGTGAATTTTTTTATAGATTAGTGTCAAAGTTGTAACCCAAACCTACTTATTATCGCCAAGTGCTCACAGTGCAGTACAACCTGAATACTGAGGTGCTAGAAAAAGCAACTTATACATTAGAAAATCTTGTCTTAAAAGAAACTCTCTGTCATAGAGCTTTCAATGATAAAAACAGATTTTGTTAAAAAGTAAACGTTAGAAACTAGTGTGCTTTGCATAATTAATGTGATCTTTGTATGCATGCTTGGGCATGTTTGTGAAAACCCCACTGCACTCTTGCATTCTTCAGTGGGCTCTGCATTCCTGATGAGCTGCACATGCCACAGGTTCAGCACCACTCTGGAGGCACTTCTGCATCCCTAGAGCACTGTATAAAAGAGTTATTCCCTTACTTTGTTATGTTGTTATATGGGATTAAGCCTAGGGCCCTTCACACTGCGAGATGACTTCAGCCTTCATTTGATTTTTTTTTTCATTTTGAAACAGATTTTCAGAAAATCAATAAGTTGCCTATGTTGGGCTCAATTTTGCCAACTTCCCATTTCACTCTTGCAAGTGCTAGGAATGCAGGCCTGAGTGTCACCCTGTCTGAGATGAGAAACTCTCAAACTGATTATTTTGTTTAGCATTAGAAACTGAAATTATGAGAAATGCATGATCATATCAGTTAGGACAATCATTTCTTTAGTGTATATACAAATAGATTCACAAGTAGCTTTTCTAATTGAATGGAAAACAAATTAGTAAATGAATAAAGTAAACATAAACTCAAATCATGTGAAATACAAAAAAAAAATATGTTCATAGAAACTTGCCCACATTCATTATATTCTCTGAAGAACTAAAAGACCAATAATTTGACTTAATTAATGACTTAATTAAATTATCATGGGAAAATATGTGGTTAGCATTTTCTAATATACTCTTTTATTCTCAAATGACCTGTAAGACACTAAATTCTATATAACAGATTGACCGTTGAGTTTTTACTAGACCTATTTAATGTGGAATTGGGGCTATCTGATACCTGACAAATTCTTAAACATTATATAAAGAAATAAACACGTCTCAACTATGTAGCAGAAATGGATATATTCTAGTATAAATATTTTACTTTTTAATTATGTTTATAGGTGTATTTTAGATATACACAATGATGACATGCATCAGAGGACATTTATACCTGTAAACGATTGTCATGACTCTCCTTCCTTTCCCAGTCCCCTCTTCGAACCTTCTTTTTTAAAGAACAAAACAAAACAAAACAAAAATCTGTGCTTTTATTTTCTCCTTTTTTGTGATTATTCTGTTCTTTTCTCCCTCCCTCCTTCTAGCTCCCCTCCCTATGTGGACAGTTTCTTCATATTCTGGTCTGTTATACCTTTTGGTCCTTCTTCATACTTTTAGTTTCTCACACCAGAGATACCATGTAATAACTGAGCTTCTATGTCTAATGTACTTCTCTAAAGAATATTGTCTCAAGGTGGATCTACTCACCTAGACATGGCTCCATGTATCCCTTTTTATGACTGAGTAGTAATTCCTCGCATATTAAACATTTCTTTATCTATTCTTCCATTGAGGGGCATCTTTGCTATTGCTAAGATTTAGTTATTACAAACCGTGACACTATAAACGTGGATGTACTTATACTACTGTAGTATGAGGTTTTCCACTTATTTGAAGAGGATCCAAGAAGTGGAATATCTGAGTGAAAAGGAACTTGTAATTTTAGTTTTACAAGAAATCACCACGCTGATTTTTATAGTGGTTGTGCTAGTCTATATTTCCACCTACAGTGGAGAAGAGTTC